>JAODTR010078002.1:4070-15049 GCA_025399935.1 Amblyopsis rosae | reverse complement strand
GGGTTATACTTTATTTACTATCCATCCACAAACAATGTTCTATCTATCTATCTATCTATCTATCTATCTATCTATCTTTTTTTAAATATATTGTATTGTTTTTAATGAAGTAGTGTGAAGCACTGTGTTAAATGAATTTGTATTAAAAGTGCTATATAAATAAAGATTGATTGATATATGTGAATTGTTTGTTAAAGGTAGTGGATAACATTTAGGACAAAGCACTGGTAAAAATAAATGTAGACTTTATTTCACGTTCCTTCCTACGTTAGGCATTTCACTATAGCAACATGTTCCATTACTCCTGACTGTCATGGCCGACAGGGAGCCTCTGTTCTTCAGCCGCATGAGGGATCGCAGGCAGCCGATCTCCCCAGTCACTGTTGCGAGCACAGCGGTACACGTCCCTGGCAGAGACAACAGGATGTATTCATCGTCACCTTGCGCGTGTTGGTGCATGTGCATGTGCGGAAACACAGGTGCACCACCTGAGCCAAGCTAACATTCAATCATTAATACACACAGACACACATACAAATAATATAAACTAGCTCTGCAGGCTAGCTCTGCAGTTCACTGTTTGTGTGTGTGTGTGTGTGTGTGTGTGTGTGTGTGTGTGTCCGTGCACGGGGGCACTCCCTGCTTCCACCAGCAGGGGGCTGGAGGGCCGGGGCCTCACCGGCTGTGCTTCTTGCTTGTGACCACCATGTGGAGCAGCTGCCCGTCAGCGCAGCAGGCATGGCAGTGCACGTGACGAGGCCGTCGCAGCACGGGCCCCGTGAGGCGGGGCCAGCGCCCCCCCTGCCCCTCCCCAGGCCCCGCCCCCTCCCGGCCAAGGACCACGTAGCTGAACTTCTCGCTCTGCTGCTCGCACAGCTGCAGGGACATGATGGAGAGGGGTTACCGTAGCAACACAATAGACCCATGTACTGCCGACGTCACAAACACATGGTCACATGCAGAAGGGCAACACTGTCCTCCGATATATTAGAGAATAAAATGATTTATTTTGCAATTATCCTTATGACTCTACTTTATTCTACCTGCTGCGTGGCCTATCATTAAGCCTGTCCTTTGTTTACCAGTTTAAATATCTTTAGAGCGGCAATACAACCCATAAAATGCACTGTTGCATTTGTCTTTCAGCAAAGGAACTAATTCTGGCACAACACCTCTTTGCCACTTTCGTCTGCTAACCAAAAACATGCTTAGAGGCTTCAGTGTGACGGGATGGACTACTTACAAGGCAGAGAACCCAGAACTACGTTTTTATAGCTGCCGAAGCCAAAGATGTAAACAGAATTGATAGTAAATACAATCAGACAGACCACAAACTGCACCCACCTCAGGGAAACATTTTAAAATGATGTTAGCTACTGTAGCTACACTATAACATTCAATATGTCACCATGTCACATATACTTGTAGCACGCCATGTCTATTACAAGCAATTCAATTTTATATTTGGTGGATAATGCTTGACAACTCCTCCGTACTTCCATTCCCTCCGCAGTACGTTTGTGAACAGTAAATGGGTCTCTACATTCCACGTAGAACCTTTACAGTGAAACATTGAGAGTGTGTCAGACAGACGACGTCATTCTAGAACCTTTACACACTTACCCCAGGTGATGTCAGCGGGTAGTAGGCCTGTTTGAAGTTGCAGGGTATGGAGGGCAGCTGTGCCAGTTTGGGGCAGGCCAGCTCATGGGGGCACTGTGGGAACAGGGAGTGTCAAACACCGCCTGGCCTGAGAAACTAACAGCAAATGACGTCATCATGTTAGTACCGGAGCGAAGACGAAGGCTGCTCTGGGGTCCAGGGGCGCCTCCTCTGGTCTCTGTGGAGAGGTCAGAGGTCAGGGTGCCAGGCATGCAAGGGTCGACATTGCCGAGTGCCTGGTGCCCGTGGCAACACGATTTTACATTTTGGCCACCAACGATGACATAGCAAAAGTTTCGATGCGAAGCACATAGCCCAAAACCCAGTATTCCTTGTTTTGGCAAGAAACAGTGTCATTATGGAAACATATTTCCACAGATGGAGAGCTCTAAAAGATGAAAGGGGACTACTCTTATCCTACTCCTCCATGTTGCCTATCCCATTGTGTTTTTGAAGCATCGAAAATATTAGCCTACCGGTAATATTTCAAACTCTGTGGTGAGATAAAACGACATGTTCTGTGTTCTGGATGTATATGCTACCGTACTGTAGCAGGTTGACGGACACGGGCTATAAAGCTTTAGGGTCTTCTACTACGCATGTGTCGTCTGTTAGATGTTCCGTTTGTTTGCGCGACCACTGAAGCTCTAGCGGGAGTATTCCCTCACTTATGTTGCACCTCGCAACTTCCACGGTCAATTCACATGGTCACATATAGGTTGTGTGGTTTGTTTTTCAGCTTTGAAAAAAGGTACGAGGATCTATTTGCCTCGACGGTAAAAGTTCCACCTATCCACCCATATCCAGCAGGAGACATATCACATACGCATTCCATTAGTGTAAGTGTACATTTGCAAGCGTCATAATTTTGCATGTCTCGACGTAAATTGCATAACTCGTTTACTTTAGCTACAGAAAATAGACACGTTGAAAAAAAAAAATACCAACCTACAGATCATTTCACGTATGGCGCCATGAGATTGTTTACAAACATGTGCTGCCCTCTATTGGTCAAACAAGGGATATAGGATGCGGGGCAATGCAGCTTTAAATTAGAATCACGTGCTTCACCATGACAACGAGCAAAAACCTTGTAAGTTTAAGCCACAATATATTTCCCAGCTATTAATAGGTCCATGGGTCAGACAGCTTAGGGTCAGAGGTCAGTGTGAGAGCCTACCTTCAGCAGTGTGTCTCTGGCCTCCATGAGCACATGGTGACCCTCTCTGGTCCCGTTCTCCACCAGCACCTTTAACACAGGCTGCCTGGATCACTGACAGACAGTTGTCATGGAGACATCACGCCAACACTGAGACACCTAGCGTCTGTTGTCATGGAGACACACCTGGTATCACACTGGTGGGAATGAGCACAAAGCTATGCTGCGTTCACACGGCAGACCAGATATCACGTTAGCGGACGAGAGCAGGGCCGTTGAAAGTTAACATATTGGAACTTGTGACAGCAGTTACAACCAGATGTTCGTGGCTCCCTCACACACGGAGAACATCGACATGAGAAGGTAATACTTATGATGGAACAACACTAGGATAATAGATGCAATACAAAAACAATTACATAAAACAGTTGCTACTAAATAAGTGTGTTGAATATATACTTTTATGCCGTGCAGAAAGTTTTTGCCGTCTGCGGTATTCTATGTGAACGCAGCACACACTCCCTCTGTGTAATGTAGCTGACTGGTCCAATTAGATGGTTATGATGCTGAACGTGGCCGGGCAGGTTACCATGACGAGGCACCCCGGTAGAACCATCCCAACCAGTGACAGAGCAGGTGCAGTGGGACACTACATTCCTGTAACTAGCCAGCTAACCAGAGCTAGCTAACCAGCTCTAACTAACCAGCTCTAACTAACCAGCTCTTGCTAACCATTGGTTGATAACTAGCTCTAACTAACTAGCTCTAACTAATCAGCTCTTGCTAACCAGCTCTAACTAACCAGCTCTGGCTAACCATTGGTTGATAACTAGCTCTAACTAACCAGCTCTAACTAACCAGCTCTGGCTAACCATTGGTTGATAACCAGCTCTAACTAACCAGCTCTAACTAACCAGCTCTGGCTAACCATTGGTTGATAACCAGCTCTAACTAACCAGCTCTAACTAACCAGTTCTAACTAACCAGCGCCAGCTAACCAGCTGAAGCTAGCCGGCCCGGCCACACTGCCAGCAGCACTGACCAGGTAGGAGCTGGTCTTCCTCCACAGGGTCTGCACCGTGTGGACCCTCTCCGTCCTGCTGGGAAGCTCTGACAGGGAGAAAGCTGCGATGACCACGTCAAACTGCACCTGTTGGCAGACAGTGTGTCGTCAGCGCTGTACGTAGACTAGGGCTGGGCGATATGAACCATAAATCATATTCTCTATAAAGTGGGTTAAATGTTCAGGAGGAGACTTAATTGTAGTTGTACATGGTTAAATCCATAGCAGAGAGGTTGTGACTATTGCAGCTATAATGACAGCTTACTCAATTTAATCCACATTTGTTTTTAATTACACGGTATCTTGTAATGCTAGCTGGCTACCTTTATCTGTTTTTCAGAAACAGAAATTGAGCATGCGACTCGGTATCTGCTCTCTCATTGTGCAAATATAACTATATCTATATAAACAATTGTCTAATTTTATCTCTCTTTTGAAAATATACCGATATAAATTAAATATGGACATATCGCCCAGCCCCAACGTAGACCCACAACACCGAAGCATTCACACCTCCTCTCTTCAGGCCAATCACTCCCTGTCCCTATGTCAGCTTGATGCTAACGCTTCAGGGGAAGTGACTATGCTGGTTTTGGGTTTGAGACCCTGCTGTGAAGTGTTTCTGACACCAGTACATCTCAATACAGCGTCTGCGCCTTAAAAGGAAGCTTACTTTGGGTGTGACAGGCAGGAACTGTCGGAAATACACTTGCTTGATGTGAGGTTCAGCATTGTCATCGTCACCTATGCAGGGAACAGCAATAGTCTTGTGAAGAAGCACTACATTATATTAGTGCTACGCTGCATTAGAAGCACTACATTACATTAGTGTTACATTACATTAGAAGCACTACATTACATTAGTGCTACATTACATTAGTGTTACATTACATTAGAAGCACTACATTACATTAGTGCTACGCTACATTAGAAGCACTACATTACATTAGTGTTACATTACATTAGAAACACTACATTACATTAGTGTTACGCTGCATTAGAAGCACTACATTACATTAGTGCTACATTACATTAGAAGCACTGCATTACATTAGTGTTACATTAGAAGCACTACATTACATTAGTGCTACATTACATTAGAAGCACTACATTACAAGCACTACATTACATTAGTGCTACGCTACATTAGAAGCACTACATTACATTAGTGTTACATTACATTAGATGCACTACATTACATTAGTGTTACGCTGCATTAGAAGCACTACATTACATTAGTGCTACATTACATTAGTGCTACATTACATTAGAAGCACTACATTACATTAGTGCTACGCTACATTAGAAGCACTACATTACATTAGATGCACTACATTACATTAGTGCTACGCTGCATTAGAAGCACTACATTACATTAGAAGCACTACATTACATTAGAAGCACTACATTACATTAGTGCTACGCTACATTAGAAGCACTACATTACATTAGTATTACATTACATTAGAAGCACTGCATTACATTAGTGTTACATTAGAAGCACTACATTACATTAGATGCACTACATTACATTAGAAGCACTACATTACATTAGTGCTACGCTACATTAGAAGCACTACATTACATTAGAAGCACTACATTACATTAGTGCTACGCTACATAAGAAGCACTACATTACATTAGAAGCACTACATTACATTAGATGCACTACATTACATTAGTGCTACGCTGCATTAGAAGCACTACATTACATAAGAAGCACTACATTACATTAGAAGCACTACATTACATTAGTGCTACGCTGCATTAGAAGCACTACATTACATTAGAAGCACTACATTACATTAGTGCTACATTACATTAGAAGCACTGCATTACATTAGTGTTACATTACATTAGATGCACTACATTACATTAGATGCACTACATTACATTAGTGCTACGCTGCATTAGAAGCACTACATTACATTAGATGCACTACATTACATTAGATGCACTACATTACATTAGTGCTACGCTACATTAGAAGCACTACATTACATTAGATGCACTACATTACATTAGTGCTACGCTACATTAGAAGCACTACATTACATTAGATGCACTACATTACATTAGATGCACTACATTACATTAGTGCTATGCTACATAAGAAGTGCTACTGTATATTAGTGCTATGCTACATTAAGATTATTTGTTTGGTACCTTTCAACAGCCGTTCTGCCAGGGTGTTCATGGGTCCAGAGCTGTCCACACACACTACCTCCTTCAAGCTCTCCCCCCAGCATGAGTGGGTGGCCCTGAGGAAGGGTGATTAGCACACTCAAGGCCTGCGGACCAAAACAACTTGGCACACTGGCTGCCCATCTTGCCACGAGAGGCCACTGCACAGGCGAAAGGCCCTAGTGCTGGAACGATTAGTCGACGTAGACACTGGATACTCAGATCTGAATAAACAGTGCCGTTAATGGACTATGAGAGGCAGCAATGTGCTGGGAACGCGCTAGGGCTGGGCAATATACCGAGATTTAATTTATATCGGTATATTTTCAAAAGATATATAAAATTTGACAATATAGTTTATATCGATATATTTATATTATGCGTTCATTCAATACTTTTTAATAATTTAATAATAATAATAATTTAGTTATCCGATTAATCGAAAATATAATCGCTAGATGAATCGCTAAAAAATAATCGTTCAGTAAAAGGCCCATTCAGACAAGGGCTTGCTTGGCGAGCGGCAGTGTGCCGTCCAGGGAGCTCGTGCCGTGACCAATACCCGTGCGGCCAATAGAAACGAGGCAGCCAGCTAGACATGGGGGGAAAGCTCCATCTTGGAAGTATACAAGAACTGCCATGTTTCAATGAGCGATTTAGCGATTTACCAACATCTTGCTTACTGAGCTAGGCTATCGGATTTCTATCTAGAATTTATTAATAATAAAGCAGTATACACGCTGGAAATAGATGATTTGCACTGCGTAAATGCAAAATAGCTGCTTAAATGTTTATTTTACCATGATCCCTGCAATGCTCGACGGCAACCCAGAAAAATATCAAGCTTGGAGAAGTCTGCACTCACGCTCGGCATCAAGCGCAAGGATGAATATTGTACAATGTTCGAGTGCATACTGACCACACAGCCGCTCCTACGCCTGAACCAAAGTCCATCAGAGAGCTTGGGGCGAACGAGGGCTCTCTCTTCTTGATCTGACAAAAGAAGAAAGTCAAAATAAACGTTGTTCTGCTGCGCAGACAGATTCACCTGTGGGCATGAATGGAAGGACTCTTCTTCTATCCATTTGAAATAGAAACAGAGCTGTGTGTGTGTTTGACGTAAATATTCCGACTGTGTGTCTGATTGGTCCTCCTACAATCACAAGTGACCAATCAGACCTCAGAGCCATGCCAACCTCGTTGAGAGCCCTCCTGACGGCAGCATAGCCCCCAGCCAAACGTGCAGCCATGTAGATGACTGCTAGCTCTGCATCGTAACTGGGGAAGGTAGCATCAAGTAAACGTCAGGTTACACCTGAGTTAGCATCAAGGTTAGCATCACGACAGAGTTAGCATCAGGGTTAGCATCACATCTGAGTTAGCATCAGGATTAGCATCACATCTGAGTTAGCATCAGGGTTAGCATCACATCTGATTTAGCATCAGCGTTAGCATCACATCTGAGTTAGCATCAGGGTTAGCATCACATCTCAGTTAGCATCAGGGTTAGCATCACATATGAGTTAGTGTCACAGCCTTCTGTTGTTGGAGGGACATGCAAGAGCACATTTACACTGAAACATTGTGATGATGTAACATCTGCTTCAGTGAAGTCTAGGTAGATCGTCACACTGTCTCCACGTACTTCATAGGGGCCCAGCGATACGTGGTCCTCTTCAGTTCCGACAGCACCTTCCTCTTGATGTGAACCTCCCTCTGACTGTCACCGACGCCTGTCAGATCAGAATCACACATCAGGGTCCCGTCAGCCTGCCTCTGCTCGCCCTGCGGCTCCATCCACGTGTTCCTTAGTCACCTGCACTCATTGGCTGCTCCCTGATCACCCTCTCCAGGCCCATGGCGCGCTGCCTCAGTGTGTGGTCTTCCACGGGCCTCTTCCTGCTCCACAGGAAGTTAGTGAGACTCTGGGCGCGCTCAGGCAGTCTGCTGATCTGGGCGTCTACAGGTGAAACAAGAGCCGAAATTCAGGTAGCTACTCAACGACCAGTGCCACTATTGTCCTGCCTGTCAAGCACTGATCAGCTACCAGGGACCTACTCTGGAAGACGGCCAGGGCAGCCCTCTGCAGCTCCTCAGGCAGGCGCAGGGTCTTCAGGTTGGTTACTCCTGGGTGCCTCCTGTGGGGTACGCCCTGGAGGAAGTCCCCTTCTGGCAGAAAACTGACGGCTGAGCTCACGCCCTGGGAACACAGCACACTAATGAACCCGTGTTCTCCAGGCAGGGTGCCTGCACGGCCCGCTCAGTCAGGAATAAACCACCACACCGCCTGTGACAGTGACCGCGTACATCTTGTGTTATAACAAGTCTAATTGCAGTGTGCTTGGCTTAATAGCACCAACCAGCTCAAACATAAATGTTACGTAATTCATATTAAACTAGACACCTTTACTGTCCTATTCCATGGTTTAGTGGTCAAGTTACGCGCTCTGCCTCCAATTTTGTGACAACTAAATCAAATCCTGCTGAAAGAAAAGTTTAGTCTTTAAATTTGTTGTAGAGGACTTTAATTCCATAGGGACAAAACACAGATAATCGCCCAAACACATTGCATACACGATATATTTGGCCTCTAAACACGTTGCCATTAAGTTACAATTCCTTATGCCAAAGTTAATTCGAATTTTATTTAGGAAAAATGTAGTTTTTAATTTCACATTAATCAGGTGCTTTCAAGATTCAGAAATTATATTTAAGAACAATTATTGTATGTATCAAAAATAGTTTTTGTTAAGATACTGAACATTATTTTAAAATGTGAGTGGTTCAGTAATCAAGCTATGAAATGGCATCTACAAATGCCATTTAAATACGAGGAAACCAAAATAGAAGTAAAACCTATTCATACTTTGAATGGTTTAAATAATAGTACAGCAGTAAAGACAATTAATATAAGATATAAATATTTCTCCTATTTCTTTTCTCATGCACTTAATTGACAGTAATTTGCTTATCGCTGAAATGTTATATGGCCTCTAGACTAGACAAGGCTGACTGACCTTCATTTCTAGTTTCTAAAAGATTATATATATATATATAATGAACTCACCCTGCACAGAAATGTTGTGACGACTGTTTTTTGGCAAAGGACACATGTTCGAGATGCCATCGCTTAATAACCTCAGAGGAAGACGTTTAGTCCCTAACTTGTAAGGTTGGAGCTTCACATGCACGGTGACGTTATTGGGTACGTCCACAAAATAGTTCCGACGTGGCCTGACCCTGCGCCACCTCCGTTCCGCTTGTGTGTGGTCCGCGTGCGTGACGTCATCGAAGAAGGAAGTAGGACAGTTTCCCGCCGCTCGCGCAGTCCGACGTCCCGAGCAGGTCCCGAGCGACACCACCGTCCCGAACACCCGAACACCCGAACACCCGAACACCCGACCCGATATGAGGAGGACACGACGCACCCGGGCCACGGGGCCCGACCAGGGCACAGAACCAGAACCCGACCGGCGAGGAAGCGGGGATGTCCGGGCTCAAACAGGTCGGTGCACGCAGGACGCGTCCGGACCGGTCCGGTGCCAGACCGATGCCTATCCTACTATACGCACTATACGTAACCAGCAGAGGGTTGAGACTTGCTATTATTTAAAGGGCTCATCTTTTACAGACATGAAAGCCATGCAGTATTTCTTCTAACTAGTTAGCCTGCCTACATTTGACCGCAGTAGGCCCACCTATACAACTGAACTACATACTAATAATGTACAGTGTATTACTGCTAATATATTACATACATGCACATCATATACTGTCCTAAGGGTATATTTTAACAGAGTATTACCAGTATGCATGTGAGGGATCTGGTTATGAACCTCTGACCCCCCCCCCCTCCCAGTGTGGCAGTGGCAGAGGCAGAGTTGGGCCTGGCTGCTCCTGCAGCAGAGCCATGCAGAGAGAGAGTTGGGTCAGGCTGCTCCTGCAGCAGGGCCATGCAGAGAGAGAGTTGGGCAGAGCCATGCAGAGAGAGAGTTGGGTCAGGCTGCTCCTTGGAGCAGAGCCATGCAGAGAGGGAGTTGGGTCAGGCTGCTCCTGGAGCACATGCGCGGTCACTGGTCCATGAAGAGGCAAAGCCTGCACCAGGAAGTGCTTTTTCTAATTAGTCAATAAATGCATTGATTTACATTTAAAATATTATTCATAGGGCACTTTTAGTATTTGCGGTTAACTTCCGGGAACTGTTTTGAGGCTAGTCCACATGAGGCTAATCCACATGAGGCTAGGCCACATGTAGTCCACATGTAGTCCACATGAGGCTAGTCCACATGTAGTCCACATATAGTCCACATGAGGCTAGTCCACATGTAGTCCACATGTGGGCTACATGGGGACTACATGTGGACTACATGGGGGAAGATATTGTCATTTCATCTTGTGCACTTTGACGTCTCCTTTGTTTGATGTCAGAGTGCGGCTCTGGTGAGGTCATTGTTTACGTGAGGCATGTTCCTTGACAGCGCTTGAAAGCATGCTATTGTGTTTTCATGTGGATGGATATTTGTTTTTAACAGTCCGTTATGTGTTAGGTACCATCACTAACGCGACTCATTTGAACAGAGACCAACAATGGAGGAGATGTTCCGGTCCCTGGCCCGGAGCAGGAGGAGGTGCAGGTTAAGGAGGAACCAAGTGCAGTGGAGGAGCAACCAGCTGCCAAGAAGAGGAGAGGAGGAGGAGGAGGAGGTGGGAGGGAGAGGAAACCTAAACAGGTGCCCAAAGAAGAAGTGGAGAGTAAAGGTGGGAGGGCCTCTAATGTATCTAGTGTGACCTCTAATGTATCTAGTGTGACCTCCTCTAATGTATCTAGTGTGATCTCTAATGTATCTAGTGTGACCTCCTCTAATGTATCTAGTGTGATCTCTAATGTATCTAGTGTGACCTCCTCTAATG
>JAODTR010077991.1:0-15049 GCA_025399935.1 Amblyopsis rosae | reverse complement strand
ACAGTGATTCCGTAATATATATATATATATATATATATATATATATATATATTTGCAAGCATTTGCAAATGCTTTTGTTGTACAAACTTATTATATTATTTGTCAGAAGGTAATTCTTGCTGTTAGTGCTGGAATCCAGTATAGTAAATAACATGTTCAAGCCAAAATAAACCAATGACAAAATAGTGAAAATTGATCTGGCTCAGTTACACCCATGGCAGTTCAAATGTGCTGGGTGTGAAATACGCTAGTTGATTAATGACTTAGCACTGCTGGAAAGGCCACTTAGCTGTTAATACATTAATACTATGGGAGCACAGGCATGGGGTTTGATACTCTGTTTAGCTATGGCACTGGGCCACAGCTGGCCCGAAGCCCTATTACAGTTTGGTTGCTTAATACATTTATGCCATGGGAACACTAGCAATGTTATAGAGTCCATTTAGCTCTGGGGTTTTGGCATCTGTCCAGTAGGAACAGCTCTAGGTAGATCAACAAATCATGCACCAGAAGATTGTGGCCCTGATGTTGTAAATGCGGGTACGTCAGGGGAACCAACTGGTGGTGTTAATAGCCCAGTTGGGATTTGTAGGGAGTATATTAAACGTTTGGGGTTTGGATTATGTCAACCCACAGCTGTTTTCAGTGTGACCTTTGCTCATCGGTAATGCGCCTGGGTTTCGACAAAGATGTGGATGGGGACTCATTTTTCCACACTCAGTAAAGCGGACGGCACTTAACGTGCGTGTGCACTTCCCCCCTTCCAACGTATATAGCTAGCTAACAAGCAGAAAGTTGGAACAGTAATATTGTTTTCAGTGAAATGTTATAGTTAAGGATCCCATTTGTGATGGCACCTGTTGGAATGCTGTCAAATGTGTTTACATTGTAGTTCATTGGATTAAATATTTGTTTTTTACTTGGCAATTTACTGGTTGAGATGTTGATAGACTGACAAAATATGACAGATAAACATAGGATGCAAATATATTTCGAGACTGTAAATAATTTGCGAACAGTATAGAAACAGGCTTTTAGTTTGAGTTATGGTAAGAAAGTGCCACAACGCTTATTTGTTGTCTGTCAAATAAATCTTCCCTGTCAGGAAGAATGCAATCTCTCTGACTGATGGACTGAATGACACAATTTTCATACACTGCAGTTTGCAAATACTCATCTGGATGTGACGTCCACGGTTCTGTTCTGCAGGGGACCAGTTTAGTCAGAAATGCCATATGTTGTAGTAGTAGTAATAGTAGTCAGAGTGTAGCCATGTTAGCACCACCATACAAGACATCGGCATTCTGTGTCAGCTATCCTGGGAGTGTCAAATGCAGTTGGGGCACATGTGTTGCTTTTTAATGGAAAATTAACAGATAAAAGATGAATCCATGTGTCACACACTCTGGCTCCAAGTGTACTCTTTTATTGATATCATTATTTAGCCCACTGGCCTACTTCAGATCATGAACTGGGTTTAAAATGTGAGGGACATAGTTAACTTTTGTTATGTATCCCATAAGGCAGGGCTATTCAATTACAATTTCAAGTGGGCCAGATTTGAACCAGAAACCTGTAGGTGGGCCACATCATTTTGCTTTATTATTTACGTGAGTGCCTACAAGAGCATCCACCCTGCAGCTTGGTTAATGTTCAATGTGTCAAGTCAATTGCAAAGGTTTTCCATAGAATTACAGGACGCCGCTAATCCCAAGTGCCTCTGGCATACAGGCTTTGCACAACACAATAACAGTCACGCCCACACAGTATGCGTCCAGTTTGCAATGCGGTGTTCTATAACTTAAATTACATTTGTTAGCCAAGTAAAAACAAAAACAAATCAAATTGGGTAGACTGTTGGCACCAAATTCCAGGTATGGCTACTAGTATGTGTTCAAATGTGACTAGTAATATACCCAACCATTATCCTCACTAACAGGAGCTACTTACTGCATGTGTCACTCAGACTATTTTCATGGCATTGATCATTAGGTCTACATCTACAAACTATGTCATGATGCTATGTCCTGATATCTTGGCTGTAGAGCAGTTAATAATAACTAATTTACAGAAATATAATGACTATATTCGTATAGAGGTTATACATTATATTGAACTAACGTATAGTGTTATCACCTTGTGGGCCACATTAGGGCAATTGGTGGGCCGCCAATTTAATAGGCCTGCCATAAGGGATACATCCCTCATGTAGAATGTTGATATGTTGATTAAATAGTCAAGTTCAGATTTACAGAATAAATTGTCTTAAACTAAACTGATCTTAGAGATGATTGGATGTATCCAACAGGTATTGTGGTGCCCTCCCTATCTCGCACACTCTCTCGCTCTCTATTTTTTACTCTCTTTTGCTGACTCTATATATACAGAACACACACTGTATAAATGTGTGTGTATTTCCACGTATAGTTTAGTTTCCACGGAAACTATACTTTTGCCTTTAGTAAAAACCTGGATTGTTGGAAAACAACTTATTTTAGGAATGCATTCAGTATGCTACTTGAACGGTTTAGGAGAGTTCTATGTGTTTGAGAAGAGTAACATCTCTGACAGACTGGAGTCAGCAGTTTTGTGCATCAGTTACTTCACTCTGGAGTGTAAATGCTCATGTGTCACACATAACTTGGAAACTATTGTCAGAATTGTGATGGGTGAACACAGCTGGGCAAGGAACCATATTTGGGCACTTCCTTGAACATTCAAAATGGCGTTGCCAAGCTTCTCTGTGAGGTAGTATAAACACATGGATTTCTCCTAGCCATTCACTGAAAAAAATTTTTACGCTACTACTTACTCCGACATGTTATAACATCGAAATTATTAATGGAAGGTCTAATAATAAGTACAAAATAATAAGTACAAATATATCATTAATAAATATTCTTAAATAAATCAAGTTTATGTGTTTTTCTAATTAAATAAATAAATATATATATATATATATATATATATATATATACACACGCTTTTTGAAAAATAACATACGAGAGTAGGGCAAGGAACCATATATGGTCACTTTGACCTTGAGTTGCAGCATAACAATGTTTCATTTTGAAAACAGTAATAATGTATTGTAATATCCTCCAATAACACTCTAGGGTTGAGATTTTGAATTTCTAATAATTTCAATGAATGCCCTATAAAGACTTAATATTCACAAAACTCCAGTGATTAGTCAAGGAGACTGTAGCAATGCACTGAAGAATCATGAACCCCATACTGTACAACTTACCATACCATGAAAGCAGGACCAATTCAGAATTGAGAATTTTGCCAATTTGTCATATTCCGAATTATGTGATATTTGACCTGTTGGCAATGTCTGAAGGCTACATTTGATTGTTCAGAACATATAATTTAATGTAATACATTAAATGAAAAATAAAAAAAGTTTAATATTCCTGAGGGATAATGAGCTTGCATTGTAGCTTTCTCAGACCATAAATGGCACTATAATGTGTTATCTCAGATTTTCAATTGCTTAAGACAGCCTCAAATGTCCTCTAACACAAAAACGTAAAGGTAAATTAAATTAGAAAAGAAAGCAGTCATCCAAAAGCATTAAGATGCTGAATGCAAGTGAATAATTAGTCTGTAATAGATACAATATCAAATTTGCCATGCAAAGTGTAAGGGCCACAAGGTTTTATAGGTTGATTATGTCAACTTATACTGTATAATGGATGAAGATGATGTAATGAGAAAACACATTGTATTACATTGCATTACCATATAACAGTACACTGAAGGCAGTCATTAATAAAATGAGTCTAATAAATTTGTTTTGATTAAAATCAGTAATACATCACTTTATTTTCTTCCAATAAAGCCACAATCAATCAATTTAGCTTGGCATCATGCACTAAAGGGATTGCAAAGACAAATAGGTGTTTCAGATATCTTGGCTGCGACCTCTTGGCCAGCTGACAGCTTGGTTTACCTGAACTGTGACATCACAAACGGCAACAGTAATTGCAGCATATGCCTCAAACGGCCATATTGCCCTTACAGTCCTTCCTTAACACGATTGTCTTTAAACCAAATTCAGCCCATGCGGCATGCAATGCATTGCTGGCTCCTGACAGCTTCACAGTTTGTTAGAAGCTCTAAAATAACGTATGAATAAGTGAGGGAAGTCTGTGTATGGTTGCTACGGTTGGATATGATCCAGAATTTTAATTTGTCTCAGCGTTAATATTATAGTAATAACCTGCAGTGACCTGAAATACCTCAGTGAGAGGTTGAAATGAGGGCACGGTGTTCCTGGATAATATAGCTTAGCTTCTGAAGACAAAAAAATGCTGTGTGATGCTCAGAGGACTGCCTAGGCTAGGCAAGTGTGGATAATAACTCACTTCTGATACACACATCCCTTTTTCATCTGTCCTTCATGTCCATCATATCTCTCCCTTAGGTCCTTACTTTGACTGGCCTTTTATTTTGATATTTTCCTTATGTCCTATGTTTGCTTTTAGAATTAACACTTTAGACTATGATTACACCATATTTTTATTAATTACCTAGAAAGGAGTTCACATGCAACTTCTTAGAAAGTTTCCAAGACAATAAGTAATTATGTACTAATTATAGAATAGATAAAATATAGATTAAGTTTTACTAATCCAGTAGTAAAGTACTATATCTGCAAATCTGGATTTCTAAGAAAAACAAAAAAATAAAATAGAATGCCAGTTTGTTGAAGTTTGAAGCTGTGGGAAGAAAATATATTCTGTATTTTTAATGTATAATTGGAAAAGTTGACACAGAGATCAGCGGTAACCCAGGTTAGTAGCCTATTAATTTTTCTTACCACAATATACATTATACAGACATCATTTTATATTCAAACTAATTTTCCATCTACAGTACTTCCCACAGAGAAATATTAAGTCTCGCTAGGTTACCAGCCAGGTTATTAAACTGTTCAACACATATGGGGACAGCATTTTAGTTAAATTGTATGGTATTTATATTGTCCAAGCATTTTCTTCCAGCCATTTGTCCACAACATTGCCCTGTTCCTTTCAAAGAAAATAGCTGCTTATCAAACTCCACCAAACTGGCTTTTTCCATAACTAAATAATTTTCTTTGCTTTCTTGATTAGCAGATACTTCCTTCCTCTATTTTTACCTATAATAAATGTTCACTTTATTCCTTCCATATTTCAGCCTATCAACCTCTCCTTACAGTATTGTGTAATTTCTCTCTTCCTTATTACCAACACTCCCCTATTCATTATTCATCCCTCCCTATATTCATTCCATTCAGTGTTGGGGTTTGTGCAGTAGCTGTGTAATGTGGTCTACATTACTTTGTTGATCTAAAACATTGTGAGTGCATGTGTGAGTGTGGTCATCTATGAGTAACTCACGTCTAATGCATGACTTCATAAATCCCTAAATAATGAGTCAATTAGAGTAAATTATACATATTTAGGCTCCTCTGCAATTAGTTTCACCTCTCTGTTTCTGCCTGCTCTCTCTCACTTCCTGTTTTCCCTCATTCCTTCCCTCCCTTTCACTCATTTACATTTAATTTGCGCTGCCATATTTCTATCATTGACTCTCCTATCACATATTATCAATCATTCATTCATTAATTCATGCATTCTATCTCTTGATCTCTCTCTCTCTCTCTCTTGCCCTGTGCCAGTTCTTAAGGCCTTGTGGTAAAGCTTTCTCTAATTACCACACTAGCATTTAATTGAAACACAGTGCACAAACACAGATTGACTGACACAGTGCCCTTTACAAACACATGCACCGTGTTTTGCACGCACACACGCACACATGTACAGACTGACCAACTGAACAAGCATAACGCACAAATGCGCACAGAGTTAATTACCATATCAGATTGAGTTATTCCTATCACCTATTCCATGCTCCAAATACTCAACTTGTGAAAATGCTGGCTAGACTACAGAGGTACAAAGGAATGTTTTAATAACAAAAAATGATATAAGGAGTAAACGTAAAACATTAGCCTTAGCTGCTACAAACAATAACCCGCAAGGGATAAACACAAAAGCACAGTATATAAAGCAGGGGAACAATCAAAGAATAAGGAACAAGTGTGGGAGGCCCTGATTGCCACCTGTCGCAGATCGGCTATCAGTACTCCGGGGACCAGAGGGCGCAGCCACGCCACGGGACGTCAGCGTGACACAACTGAACAATGAACAGTTAAAAATGTTAACACATTTTGTTTGTGGGTAGTATGTTAATTCACCTTCCTTATGGACTTCAAATGTGTAGACACATTAGCAGAATACTGACTGGCAACAAAAACCCATCATTAAATGTCATTTTGCGTCATTTCTGTCTGGTCAGATGACGGCACCACTTGTTTGATTTTACACTTGATTCAAGAACACTCACAAAAGTTAAATGATATCATCCATTTTGTTATTTTGTTTTAAATGGAAAATGAGTTTAATTTAAAACTGTTAGCTAGTATATTGACGTTGACATATGTGGCCATTTCCAGTCTGCCAAATGAATGTGAAATCTTAATGATTAATTTCTTAATCATGTTCTAATCCACATTAAGGTTCCTTAAAAGCATACATTTTATAGAAAATTAATTTTTTTTCATTAAGGAGAATGATGTGAGTACTGGAAAGCTATTAAGCTTTTCATGAAAATATGATGGTTATGGGTCTCCTACTTGTTTGTTGATAACTAAATTAATCAGTTCAGATTCTACGGTCTGTGTTGGGTTTTCATCACAAACATAATTCCATGAGATATGTACAGTAGTGCAACTGGACAAGCACCGTGATCCATTGTCTATTCATTATGTATATTTGATCGAAAGTAATATTGTATGTTTTCTCTCTTGTTTCTGTGCCAGTTCTCCCCAGTCATACGTGTGGGACCCCAGGCCTCATTCCAAATGGAGTGATCCACGGCTCACGATACAATATGGGGGATAAAATCCGCTACAGCTGTGAGTCTGGATTTGTACTGGAGGGACACGGCATCCTCACTTGCATTGTGTCACCTGGTAGTGGAGCTCAGTGGGACTTCCCATCACCCTTTTGCAGAGGTATGCGTTTTGTATGTTGGTGGTGTTGTCCTTCTATTTGCTGGGCTTCTCCACTGGTTACCAAATGTTTAGACGTGTGACCTGAAAGAACATTATGGTTCTTTGCTTTGCAAAGAACAACAAACTGCAGACCAGTGATTTTAACAGCATAGCAACATTCAAACGCACAGTAAGCCTGTATTAATAAACAGCACTGCAAAAATATTTCGTACTGTATGCATTTTTTCGTGTGCATATTTAGATAATAAAACAGCCCTTGGGGGTCCAGACCCACAGTTTGAGAAACTCTGCATTAAAGTGCATGCACTGTAATTAAGGAAGTACGACCTTGTAATCTCTGACCACTCTATCCTCTTGCAGCTGACGGGGCGTGTGGCGGGACCCTGCGAGGCACAGCTGGTTCAATAGCCAGCCCTGGCTACCCGGGGGAGTACGAGAACAACCTGGACTGCACGTGGTCTATCCTGGCCGAACCTGGGGACACGATAGCCCTGGTCTTCAGCGACCTCCTGCTGGAGGACCGATATGACTTCTTGGAGATCAGTGGGACGGAAGCACCAAGTATATGGTCAGCTCCCTTCCTCATAGTAACATATAGTATTCTCCTCACAAAGATACCAGAGCACAGCATGTGCTTCTATTTACAGTTTGACATTGTGATGGACCAATTACATGTAGGGTTTTTAAGACATATAGGCAACAGATATATTATTATATTGGACGTGTAAGATACACTACCCAGTAAGTGTTGTCTAAAGCAAAGATACTTTACTTGAGGCTTTGTGGCTGTTCATATTATCTTTCCAAAGGGAATCATTCAATATTCAAACATGATGCTGAGGCATTAAAGGATTTTTCTCAGGACAATAGGATACAACTACTGATAGATTACCTGCACAGGAGCCCCATCAATATTTCTGATCTGTTCATATCCACAAAGTGAGCTTGTAAATTGTTGTTTTCACTCCTATTTTCTATGGACATGTCCAAAAATGGGCACGCTATGGGCCCTACTTTACCGATCCAAGCGCACGATCTAAAGTGCAAGGCGTAAAACGGATTTAGGGCGTGCCCATATCCACGTTTGCTAATTTGACGTCAGATAAATGGTCAGTGCTCCGGCCGCATGGTTCAAAAAGGGTTGGATTTACTCTCTTCATTATTCATGGGTGTGTTTTGGGTGGAACATACGATAAACCAATCAGAGTGTCAGCTCCTATTCCCTTTAAAAATCCAAGTGCGCTTGCATCAAAGGCGGGTTGATATTATACCGGCGGGTTTGTGAAATAATAATAATAATAATAATAAATGACATTTCCAAGCACCTTTCAAGATACCCAAGGACACTGTACAACGTAGTTCAAACAAAAAGCATTAATTGCATTACAATAAAACCAGAGCTAAATTAAAACCTGGCTAAGCCAGAATGCGCTGGAGCAAACCATCTAGCCAATAGCGAGAAAATATGTTTATGTAGGTTACACACTAATGATATTTCACATTGTACTCTATAAATGTTTAATCCTTTGCATATTTGTGCACTCCTCCACATCCCTGTATGTGTAACAAGCAGAGTGTACACACTTTTTCCACCTGCCATAGGCAATACTATATTGATAATGCTCCTCTCGCTGACTTTAGACCAGGTTTTTGCTGGTCAATCGCGCAATCATTTCCCGCTGCCTCAAGATAGCAATGCGTTAGCAATGCGCTTGACCACACCTCATATTTAGAACAACACACCCATGGGCGCTCAAATAGATGTAAGTGCATTTGTTATTTAGACAACGTGTGTGACACTTTCCATATTCAGGAGATGTTTTGTGCAAAAGAAATGTTAAAATCTACAGTACATGCGTTTCCATTCAATTTGCAATTTCAATTGGACTAAAACTGTTCAAATCAGACAAGACTAAATTATATGTTTATGCTTCGGCATGGTATTTTTACTGTGCGATTGGGTGCCCTTATGCAAGCCACACCAGGTGAGTTGCTTTTACAATAATGCATTAGTTCATGTTTTTTTTTTAGTAGTAAAACGCAAGTATGGTGACAGTAATGATAAATAATGTCAGACACCTAATTTTAAATGAGAACACCAGATGTCAGTGTCTCACAGAAACAGACTTTCTCAGATTGTTCAGGTTGTTCTCAGACTTGTTTTTGACTAGAACTGACAGATGACAGTGTGTCCTATCCGTAGAAAACATTTGAAAAAAGAAAGTATAGATCGACAGATAAATAAGGGAGGGAGCGGGATAGAGAGGATCGTCCTAGATGTAAAAGAAATGGAGGATAATAGCACGTTAGTCCTGTCACCAGCAGAGCATTGCACATCAACCATACGATTCTCACAATACCCTCAGTGTGTGTGTGTGTGTGTGTGTGTGCGTGTGCGTGTGGGTGCGTGCGCACGTGTTCACACACATTCCCCCATGCGTGTGTGTGCATGCATGTGTGACAGGTCTTAAGTGGCCCTCTGACAGTGTGAGCAGCCGATCGTTTCTCTAGGCTCTGACATATTACACACAAGCACGGCACTGCACACACACATGCGCGCGCACGCACGCACGCACGCAAGCTAGCTTCAACAGTATAACATTCAAGGACCATTGTCATCCCACCCTCTGCAATGCAGGGGGAAGATAGGGCGTGTGCTAGAGTCGAACCCAACATTTTGTCACAGACCCATTTAAACGGGCACCCAAATGATTCTGGAGATAATTATGGTCTCTTGTGGTCAATTTTTTGCAGCTATCACCCAGACCAGTTTTACACACAAGTAGACTGAATTAAAATAATGTTGGGCAGCCTCTGTTACTGTAGCAGTAGGTTAGATGTGTTTTTGTAAATTGTGGATCATGAATCTGTAATGAATCAGTGATCTTTCTAAACACAATACATTATAATCAATTATTCTACATGGGGTCGTGTTCAACCCCACACTCTTAAGGCGGGATTCAAATATTATTGACGCTTCCACTGGGACATGTGAGCAGGTCATTGTAAGCATGACTGACACCTGACAGGACCACTGTGACGGGTTCTTCCTGTTTACCAAGAGGTTTTTCTGATTGGTTGTCTGGAAAGCAATTTCCTGTTTCATGTTCTTGTCTGCTCTATGACAGGATGAATGTCAGGCTGACTTGTTGTTAAATACACTTGGACACCCACATATATGCAGGTGTTTGCGTAGGGATATAAAATGTATAGTATAGGTTTTCAGTTACAGTAGGCACCATAAACTTGACATCTCACTAAATGGATACTGAATAGTTTTCACTGTGACAACAACTTATTTTTTCAACAGACACGTTATATCATATTGTACAGTATGTTCAAGATAGTATTAAAGTTATCAGTTTAGATAGACTTTCCGCCACCATCACAAGGGGTTATTCTTTTTTAGAATATTTTTTTATTTAATTTGAACTTTGACTGGTAAAGTATAAAGCCAGTTTCATAATGCACACTGTTGATGCGTACTGTAGCTGAAGCGCAAGCGTTTTCGGGGCTCTTTCTCCGCTATGCTTTGCACAGATTTGCGGATTTGCAGATTTGATCCAATCTGCCCACCAGCATTCTCTATGTACTGTAAGTTGCTCATAATAATCGTTTCACTGCATTCAGTTCAGTATTAATATAATAGTATGCATGATGTAGTGAAAAAACATAGAATCACATAGCATATTATCACAACAATTCAGGTGAGCAACAAAGTTATAGAAATAAGATGTTTAACAACTGTCTGATTGAGGAAATGGTGGGGCGGGGGGTTTGGTGCTGACGGCGGATATATGCTTTTGCGTCGGGCCTACGCCGTGGCCTACGCCGTCGTGAGAATATTATACTACTGCGCTGGTCGGTCGGCCATGCGGACATGTGCACGTTGACTTCGCATGCAAAGCCACACAATACTGAATTGCCATGTCTTGTTTAGGCTCCCAAAATAGAACACATAATCGAGTGTAAATGTTTTTAAATAACAATGTAAAAACATGTATTTTCAGGGAATCTCTCACACCAACAATGATCATAGGAAACTATATATGCCGATAGAAAATAGTATTATAAAACACAACTTTCCCTGCCCAAACAACAAGGAAATCTCATGAGGAATTATCCATCTTATCATGTGCAAAGTTGGTCTTGGTTAAAAATGCTCAAGAAAGCAATATTTGAATCTACAGCCCTTTTCACACATTGTTCCTGGTAAATTACAGGCACAGCTAGTGATTGTCTCTAGACATGCAGCTCCATCCATGGACATTTACCTCTTGCGCTTGTTCATGCATGTCGCGGTTAATACCGGCATAGCCTGAACAGTCCAGCAGAGGGTGGTAGCTAATTCAACACTACCCTAACCCTAACCCTAACCCAACCCCTGTTCCTGTTCACACATTACCCCTGTAAAATGCAAAGTTATACAGCATGTGTGAAAAGAGCTTACTAATAATGGCTTGCATCCACAAGACAGATGTTGGCTGTGTCAACAGACGCGTAGTTACATTTTTGGAGAAGTCCATGGTTATGGCGTAGCTTTGACGCAGAAACATAAATTGGCCTTAAGAAACAAGCAAATGTTTTGCTTATTTTTGGTGTTTTACCTGCTTTGACATATTTTCATTACACTCTATGTAAAAGCACAAACACACACAAAAATTGAGGCATGGCAGAAAAAATATTTTCCCTGCGAAAAAAAAAGCGTCGGCTCAGCAAGCAGCGTCCGCCTTGCTTGCAACCATTGATTAACATGGACGCAGATCCAAAGTGGATCCGCTTTGCATTCATTCTGCTTTAGCTCCATGTGCAATGTGCAAATGGCCTTAAGTCTACACTGTCTTACACATCCTACCATTTACTGCGAACCTGGCGTGTTTTAATGCATAACAACTAATTAGCTATTACTTGCTAATGTGTTACATCCCACAGGCACTGTTGAGGATAATACAGACACTTCAAAGTCAAAGACAAACCTGCATATCAGGATATACAAGACAAAATGAGAAATAGAATGGAAAAAGCAGATTTTTCTAGTTTTCTTGTTAGTATAAGAACAGGCGTATCATTTCATCATATATAGTTTATTTATTTATCAAAGTCTGAATGTGTAATGGTCACCCACTGGTCTGCTCTTCAGAAGGTCATCAGTCATACTTTGAAAGTGGAAAATCATTGCTTCTTTTATGGGTCAACATCATCAAACAGGTTCATGTAGCAACACAAGAAATCTAACTGGCAAATCCCCCTTTGCCATTCATGTTAACATGTTAAATGTGAGTGGTTTTGTACATACGGCTAATTTGATTATATATTATATCTAGTGTGTATATATACTGTGTGTATATGTATGTATATATATATATTAGTGCTGGGCAACGATACAAATTTTGAATCGCGATTAATTGCATGATTTTTTGCGATTAATCACAATTAATCGTAATTGTTTTGGGCAAAATTCAATTATTCCCAGTGTATTGCGCACTTTTATTGTAAAAGTACTGCTATATAAACAAAAGTGCAGTTAACATTTGGTTTGCAGACAGATAAGGTGCTTTTAAACATCAGTATTCCCTTTACACAGTAGCAGTTAAAATATTTATTGTAAATCTCAACATAAATATCATTGTAATCAAATTTAAACACCAAAGCTACATGCTAATGCCACCCATTTATTAGCGGGGAGTATGGGGGTATTGCCTCGCGAGACCATCCTGATCTTGCAAGCTTCAGTTTAATTTCACTATGGAGTTGTAAAAACCATTAATCTAGCATGTCAGGTTAATGGGGGTCCTCCCCCAGAAAACTGTGAGAGTCTAACACTTAATTTCCTGCATTTTGGTCAAATGTTATGCACTAATTTGTGCCTTTTCTGCATGGGAGAAGGTCATAAAGGAAACAAATACATCCTAATGTACATGCTATAGTCACAGTTTAAATGCACTGTTACATAGACAATTTTGAAATATGCTTATCACAAATCTAACAAAGAAATGTATATTTTTACATCCCGCATAGACAATACTAATAGTCTTTGTTATGCAAGGCACAACAATAATGTGGCTGACTGTTTCATTATAATTCGAACACTGTTCTCTTGTTTGGGTGGGTCATTTGCTACCATCAACAATATTGATAACATTATTCATGAACAGTTTTGCATTTACGTTAAGCTTCAAACACGAACTACTCCGGTCATAAGAAAATGTAACTTAATTTGTACCAACTCCGCCATCTGGAAGAGATTTATATTGAAAATGTTCATGTAAGAGTTCTGTACCTTTCTCCATATTTCTGTCCCTGCGTTCATCTCTTTTCTGGTTCATGTAAGCGCAACATCTGTATTCAGGGTATTTAGAGCCAGTCAGCACGCAGACTTTCAGAATATACTGTATATATATATATATTTTTTTTTTAGACTGCGTTAATGCAATATTAAAGAATTGTCGGTGTTAATTAATTAAGGCGTTAACGTGATAATTATATATTTTTTAAATGTGGTATAATAATAATAACTTTAAAACACCTCAATCTTGCTTATACTGTAGGAACCATGTTATAGCAAGTCACTGCATTGCAAAATGCATTGGAAAATCCAAAAGAAAAGGAAATGCATATACTAGAAAACAATAGCCGTTTTTTGCAGAATAGAGAACTTTTTACATTGTTTCCACAGGGCTCACTTAACCTCCCAGAGTATATGTCTGTGGGGTTAAGTGACTGTAGACAGACTAATACTATTGTTAAATTATTTAGCAATATTATTCTTTCAAAGCAACCAGCTTTCCTAATTGATTCTCTCTGACCTTCCAACCCTCCCTCCTCCTATTCACACATCTGTCTCTATCCTCCTACCTCTCTCTCATTTCTGTATTTCACCTCTCCAGACATCACTCTATCTTGCTTCTCTTCTTCCCCACCCAAATAATGCACGAGGTAAACATGTCTGCTTATAATCACCCAGCGGTGTTCAGTATTAGTAGTTGCAGAATAAATGTTCAGTTGTGTCCACTACATAATACATGTTTTTCACACACATGCCATTTTAAAATTCTGCAAATTACAACTTTATTGATTATCACAGAGCCAATCTGAACTAGCAGTTGAGTCAGGAATTGCAGTGTGAACCCAAACCTAATTGAATCAAATGTATACAATGCAACAAAAACATTGGTCCAGACTTTCAGGTGTGAAAGTGCCCTAAGACTAATTTAAATGGATAATTAGGCCTGGACGACAGTACTACATTACATTTACAAACAAGATGTGTAACAGTGTCCTCTAGAGCATTTCTAGAGCAGTTGTTAATCAGTAATCTAACAAATATTAATAACAAATATTGAAGTTGTGTAAAGAGTGTTGAAGGGCCCAGTAGTCCCCTAGCAGGCCACTTGAGCGGAGTTTTGCAGGCCACATTTAACCCGCAGGCAACTAATTAAATGGGCCTGCCCTATTGCTTTGCTTACTTCATCTTTATGTTTTACAGTAGATTGTGCAATCAACTGTTTTAAACCATCCACCGGATATCTAATTTGGGTGGTCTTTTTATGTGAGGGCGTAGTTGCTTGTTAATAAAAGTAAATGGAGAGTTCCTGGAGTCTGGACATTCGAAAATCTTCACAATATTCTTTAGGAAGCATTTTATTATTCAGTAAACTACACCTTCACTGCATTCAGAGGAATGTTCCTTGTACTGGGACTTAGCGAGCTTGGCCTAGTTGGCATGTTTGAATTTAAATTTTCCCAGCCAAAATCCAACTCTTCATTGCCATATTATCATGTGACCTTTAATGTGATGTCAGCATTTCAGAAAATAGCCTAAAGCTATCGTAAATTCCCTGTGACTAATAACTGCGTTTACATGGACCCTATTATTAAGGGCCTAGCCCGAAGGGGCGAAGCTCTTATTGTTATTGTACGTTTTCTTCTTATTATTATTCTGTCATTGAAGTCAATGGCAACCCCTAGAACCGTGTGGTA
>JAODTR010077980.1:4603-15050 GCA_025399935.1 Amblyopsis rosae | reverse complement strand
GATTGTTGATTAGATAATTGCATTAATGAGAAATTGAACAGGTGTTCCTAATAATCCTTTAGGTGAGTGTATATGTACAGTAGCTTTCAATACTAGCAAATCAGCACAGCCCATATTATTGCGCTTCTACACTTGTGTATATTTAGCTTAACTGTTACACTACAGTTCCTCAAATATGTGACATCATCTTCTGGGCCTAGTAGGACAGATTCATTCAACCTCATTTCTATATTAATCCTCATCTCTACTCTTGTAGATGAGGGCCCTTGGTTTTAGTGCCTAATTCACTTGAAGCATAACAACAGATGCTGAGATTTAAATTGTTTTATAGTCTCTAATTTAACAAAAAAAATAAAGCAACAAAAAAAAACAAATTCACATTAGTTGCAACAACCAAGCTATGGGTTGTCAATCCAGTTTCATTCAAAAGTAGGGCGTATGGTTCATAAAACATGGCACAAGAAAATTGTAAATAGAATAAGAAATAATTTTTCTCAGAAGCTTGAAATACATTAACTGCCACTTTACAAAGAATACCTCTCAAATGTAACCTATCCTAATATAAGTCATTATTATCTACACTTAAATCACCAGCTCTCCAGATGCAATATAGGGGCTACTGGCCCCTAGGCAATACTAAAAGAAAATATATATCTTTATCCATTAAGCTTCCAGCTGTCAAAAAAATACAATTTAAGGAAAAGGCAAAGGGTACAACAAACTGTAATGTCTGCTTGTGTGGAGTCATTTTATTGAATTCGTTTACACAAGTGGCTGCAATTTTGGGCTTTCCAATTGTGTTTTCTATTGTTGTGTGTTATAGAAAACAGCAGAATGGATCTAGGGAAATATTGCCCCTTTATAAAATCCAAACATGTTATTCAATATGTAACATTCATGTAATATTCATTCATTCATTTTTGTACTAGAGGGGTAATTTATATTGAAAGGTTAAATAAGAATCTGACCTGAGCCTGCACTGTGCTGTCATTCAGAGCTTTCCGCAGGCCCTGACTCAGACCCCGGCGCAGGTTCTGTCTCTGAATGCTATCCAGGCGATTTCTTCTCACATAGATGGACACAACTAGATACGGACGGACAGACAGACAGACAGACAGACAGACAGACAGACAGACAGACAATGTCATTCAATTTAACAAATCTCCTCCATTTGTTTCTGGATTCACCCTTCTGATTGAAACCAGCATTGGAAAATCATTGCTCTTTTTTGAAGTTCCCATAATGTCTCTCATGCCACATGCTCCCTCTACCCTGCATCATCAGCTCTCAAAGGCTCACACACCATTATCCACCCCTTCCACCTAGAACTGCCCAGTTTTGTGGAAAATGGGTTGTTAACATCAGCAGTGAGCTAGGGCACACACTTGGGCCTGGTGGCACTATGACACATTAGAGGAGTGCACGTTTAAGGAATCATATATAATATATTATTATATTTACCACTACATTTAAAAAATAATAATAATAATAATTAAGCAAAAAACGAAGTTACCTGTTTTTACCCACATTCTTTCGGTGATGTTGCACTGCTGTAGTGGGGCTTCTGTTGTTGTGGTGGTAAACGGGGAGAAGATCACTGTTGCTGCCCCTCCACGAGGGCTAGTTCTTGGCATATGAGGGGTAAACGTTCTCCTGCTTATTGGAGTTCTGGTGGTGACAGTGGTAGTGGTTCTCCTGGTTGTAGTTGTAGGCTGTGATGTGGTGGTGCTGAGTGATTCTGGGATTGGTCTGGTGAATTTCGTAGACTGTGTGGTCATGGGGCCTTTTGTTTTGGTGTTTGCAGATTCTGTGGTGGTCTGTGGAGAGGTTGTTATGTCTTGTTGAGGGGTCAGTGGAGATACCTGAGATGTAACTGTGGTGGTGACAGGGAATTTGTTGTTGACAGGAGAAAAAGGCGCAAGACTGGTCTGGTTTTCTTTGGGTAAATTAAGCCCAGTCTCTCTGGACATTCCTGTGCTTTTTTCTTCTGTCCCCGTTTCTGCAATAACAAAAGTCTTGGTGACTTCCTGTGACAGAGAGGATGCAACTGGTGATGAAATAATATCCATGATTGGGACATATGGTGATAATGATGATAGACTGACAGTGGACATAGTAGGGTGGGAGTTTGGAGGAATGCCAGCTTGGCTGATAAGTTTAGTTGGCAATGATGAAGACCATGATGATGATGATGGTGGTGGTATAGCAGAGGTTGAACTCATGTACGGAGAGAACAGTGGTAATGTCTCTGACTCTGGCTTGGATATTGAAGAGGAGGAAGATGATGTTAATGATGATATTGATGAGTGTGAGCTATGTGCCAATTTCCATAAGTCTGCTTGTGATGTTCCTTTTTGCTGCGATGAATCCATTGAGTTAGTGATTGGTCTATAGTCAGTGGCCAATATGTGGGCGGAAGGGTCATTTCGAAATGTTATTTCAGTAGCAGATATAGACTCAGGAAAGCCAATATCAATGTCTGTCCCAGGGGAGCTCTGCTTGTAATTGGGAGCTGATCTTAGCAAAGTGTCGGGTGGAGATGTCATTGTGTCATGAGATGTGTGAGATATCTGCAGAGAATTATCGGACTCGTCAGTGGCTCCTGGTGGTTTTCTTACAGCTATGGGAGACCTGAGGTTGGCTGGAGACAGGCTAAACCTCCAGGGTTTTGCTGGTGTATCCCCGACATGAAATTGCTCAGTACTGTTAGGTTGACCCGAGTATGAAACACTAGCCAACATTGCTGTAACTGTCGAACTCAACACAAGGGATTGGGATATGCTTTGTTCTCCTCCCACTCTTGAATGCTCCAGATTTGTATCACCACCTGGCCTAAGATAATTAATAGTATCTAAGATGACAGAGGTATTTACAAATTGAGTCAAAGTGCTTTCAGAAATTACTGGGTTGGCAGGTTTCCATGTGGTTTGTGGTTCTGTTAGCTGAAGGCTAGACCTGGAAGTAGTGCTATCAGTTCTATTTTTGGAAGTAGTATTTGCTGAGAGTAATACTGCAGTAGAGTATCTATTACTGCTGCTGTTGGTCACTGTGTCTTGAGAGTGAGCATCTGTTCGCATTGACACAATAATATCTGACAAACTGGAAAGAGAAACATATTTGTGAGTTCCCTGTATATCTTCACTATATGATTGGCGCTTAAGGGGCACAAATAAGACGTCAAAATCTGTTGATGACGTTGTAACAGTGGAAGAGTCTTCAGAGTGTTCTACAATGTTTAAAAAGCCTTTTGTGGTCTTTGAAGAGGTCATTGGCGTTGTGATCAGCCAGTTTGGAATTGTTTTCTTGTGAAACACATGATCTGTGGTCTTAGGATCATGCACAACAGACAAAAAAGAATGTGAAGTATTTGTAGAATTTCTCTGGAAACTCTCAGTATCCTTGTTGGCATGATCCATAGTAACATAAGCCTCGAGGAACAATGGTTCCACACTGGAATGAGAAGGGCCTTGACTACTTGAGTCTGAAAAAAAAATAGGTTCCTCCCTCCTCCAATGGTTTGTGATTGGACTAGAGATTTTGTCTGAATGTGTCTGTACAATTTGATGCCATACTGAAGCCTGACCGGGCGCTGAGGAGGACCTGGTAAACTGTGAGGATAAAAATAGCTGGCTGGAAGTAATGGTATTGCTATTACCAGATACAGGTGGACCAGAAGTATAATCAGTGGCACTGTGGTTAGGGTTCAGCCTATGGAGAGAGCTGGTTAAGTGAGAGGATTGGTAGGTTGTGTGGGTTTGTAATTCCTCTTGTGATAGTGATGAATTAGAAAGAGACAATGTGGTATTAGAAGTAAAGATAATTTTCAGTGTCATCCATCCTCTATGTCCTTTAGTTGAGCCTTTAGCAAGTTCTGATTGAGTCACGCCTTCTGCCATATCAACTGAATTAAGTGAGTAAAATGATTGTGACTTGGTAGGGGTTGTTTTAGTTGAGGTGGTACTCATAGTATAACCACGGGTATTTTGATGGGTTTGAAAAACAGAGGTTTCTTTTCTATTGTGGCTTATGTTCATGTTATAATCGGGCACCCTATTGCTGCCACTAATTAAATCTAGTTGAGATTTATTTGTAGGGCTTAGTGGAGCTACCTTTTTAGAGATAGATGACGATGAGATATCTGCCTTCATGTTTGAGGTCCTAGATGGAATTGTAAAAAACACCCCATAGGCTGTGGATGTCTTATCTAGTGATATACCTGGATTTAAAAAAAGAGAATTTGCTGAAGACATGGTTACAGCCCTAGCAGGCTGACTGTCTGACACATTTATGTCTTTGTCTACCCAGTATGGTGTTCCAGTCACTCTCTGTCTTGTGAGGGCAGAACCAGAGTAGCCTCCATGAGAAGCAGGCAGCTGTGCTGATGTAGGAATTTGTAAAGTTACTAGCTGGCTTTCATCAGATGGAATTTTATTGCCATAAAAGGCAATAGGACTTGTCTCCCAATAATGGGTCAGGCTTATTTTGCTACCATCTTGTGTTTCAGTAATTCCATTTAAAAATGACAAAAATATTCGTTGGTTTGATGTAGAGTCAGTGATTTTTGCTGGTGTCCTCGTAACATTTGTGCTTTGACTAACATTGAGTATCACAGTTTCTGTTGGTTCGCCATAAGAATGATTCCACAAAGAGTTAAATAAATGTGTTGGCTCTTTATTGCTGATATCAGGTTTGTTGTGTATGTTGCTGCCAGTAATTGTTTTAGAGTCTGATGAAGTAACTGCTGTTCTCTGCAATCTGTTTAAAACAGTTGGTAAATCTACAACTGAACGCATGGTTGAATGTGCAGATGTTAGACCTTCTGTCCAACGTTGGGTTGCTGACACGTGCGCTCCTGCTTGCAGCTGTGGCCACCGGCCACGAGAAGAAGCACCTCTTGAAATCCACTCATTAGAAGATGACAAAATTCGAGTCAATAATGGTGAGAGGACTGCAGATGTTGACGGTGCTGTAGATGGGAGAATTGATGCTGATAAGGGTGTTAAAGACATTGTTGATGATGATAACAAAGTTCCACGGACCAGGTCCGTGTTATTCAACAATATCATAGTAGTGAGGTTGTTTGGAGGCGATATCTGTGGAAATAATGTGGACAACAACAACGTTGGTGATGATGTAGGTGATGGTGATGATGATGATGATGATGATGATGATGATGATATGATACTCCTATCTCCGTCCATGATGGATACAGGGAGAGTGGACACCACAGTGACAACCTGAGCTGCTATGGTATGTTTGTAAGAAAAGCTGGTGTTCAGACCTGAGCTGGCTGATACATTTTTACTGGGCTCCACTGAGGAAGACGAGGAAGACACCTCCGATCCCTGGCTGGATACATCAGAGGGCTGGTGGCTGGTGTGGTTCTTGGCCCTGGTGATGGTCGGTGCAGTTCTGCTTTGGCCGAAACTCGATGGATGTTTGTCAGTTCCGGCCAGGAGGGTTAGCACGGAGGAGAATGCTGGCTGCCCTCTCAACCCACCCCCTTCAGACACAGCTCCATCCTCTGAATGGACCTCGTCCACCACTGGTATGTCAGCCAATGGATGTGCAGGAACCGCTGTGACTGTGGGCTCACTAGGTGAAGAGGAGGAGCCAGAGGCATCGTAGGTGGTCTCATCTGCAGCAGAGCAGAAAATAAATGACAAACCAAGACATTCTGTTGGGTGGGGGAGGGGGAGATCAGGAAGCTGGAAGCATCCTTGAACATGCCTAATGCCAATCTGCTCCTTAATAGCTCATAATGTATGTGACGTTGACTGAAAACTTCAAACTCTTCCTATTTTATATTATATATATATTAACATTATCAGGACAGAAAAGATGCTGTACTGATAATGAGAGTGAAAATATTCCTGTCAGCAACCCTGTAATGTTATTAATTACAGTAGGATTATATAACTAAAATTGACTTGACTTTATGCACAATGTACATTCAAATAATCTGTAAAGGCCAATTTATGATTCTGCATCAAATATATTGCTTTGTGCCGTCGTAAGCATTTATACTTCTGCGCTGGTCTGTCGGTCGAAGCTCCGACACAGAAGCATAAATTGGTCTTTTAGGCACCAAATATTTACATACTCAAACTGTGCCAATTAATGACAGGCTCGACGTTTTAGGTAATATTCTCTTTTATAAATTAGTTAAACAGGTTTTTGTCAAGTGTACAGCTATAGTAATGACAAAGCCTTGGACAAATATGTATAGCTGGACATTTGTACTTGGAAAAATTATGTGTGTCTTGCTTTGTTGAGTATTAAAAACAACATACAGTAGCATGTGAGAATGCGGGTATCAATAAAATAATTAATACTAAATGTAATGTATACAGTATGTATAAAATCCAACAAAACATTCATAAAAGCTATTTTCAGACAAACACACCTCCTCTCTAGCAATTTCAGGTTGCCATGGGCAGCCATTTGTATTCACACAGAAGAGAAAGCAAAAGTAATTCTTCAAAGTGGAACAAATAGAATTATTCAACAGAAGGCTCTGCTGTTCCCAAGTACAGCTAAAAAAAGGCCACCTTGCACAATGTGCAAAGACTGATGTTCTGGGTGTTTTGTGCTTTTGTAGAAAGGATGCCAATGTGAAAAAATATAGAGACAGAGAGTGAAGGAAAGAGAGAGAGAGAGAGATATTGTGGAAATGCGGATGACGGTGAGAGAGCCTCGTGCATCACCAAGAGGATGCTGGTGATAAATGTGCTAAGTTGGCCAGTTTGTAGCGGGCACTCATGCATTCCTCTCCACTCCTTTGCCTTCATTCACAGCACGTTCTCAGCTCGCCCTAAGCTTATTCATCTGAGGGAAGGGGATTCTTTTACGCATGTATTAAAATTTGTACCCTTGTCACATCTTTCACAGCCTCAATATGTTGTTCATAGCAAGATACACCCAGTTAATACTCCCATAATAGGAATGATAACATCATAAACATACACACAGAGGGTGGCCAATTCAATGGCAATTACTCTTAGTAACACTTATTGTTATTCTAAATCTTAATATTATACAAATGCAATTAATTTGAGACACACCGAGGATATTAAACTACGCACTCCAGAGAAATGTTTGGCAGATACAGTTGCACAGCAAAATTACTGAGGCCCTAAAGATCATGCTGTTGAATTACTCACACTGAGGAGCCGGAGGCTATGTGTATGCCTGTCGTCTGGATTAAAATATTTTTAACAGTTGTTCTGTATAAAGTGTTAAATGAAAATCAGAATAGAGTATAATACCTATCCATTAGATGTCTATATTTTGGTTAATTTACTCTGAATGCACTCGTGACCGTCACAATATGCTAGAAATGTCACAACGCAGCAACTTTTGATGGCAAGGCGGCCGATTGAGTAGAGAACCTGTCCTCTGAACACACATTGGAGGTCAGTGTTCTCCCATTCAATAACAAAATTCTGGGCATGCTCAGGCTAAATAATCAATGATGCAATTACATTTTAGGGCTATCTGTATAGGCTATTCCTTATATATGTTCCTTAGCCACTCACCATTAAATTACTTATTTGAGATATACTGTATATTTCCCTGACAAGTGGCCACTGGGAGGTCACTGGGAGATCACTGCTCAAGGTTATGGAGAAAATGACCTCCTGCTCTCCTCACATAGTATCTATCTACTGTAAGAGTGCATGATGGGGTCCAGTCCAAGACATAGTTGTGGGCTCGGCCTGTGGTGTGCCACATTCTCATTGAGTGCCGACTGCTGAGCATATGAGCGTTCCCAGCACCCACTAAAACAAAAACAACAAAAAACAGAGACGGTTATAGGGTTACGGGTGAGCACAAAGGAAAGTGAGAACATTGATGTGTGAAAAGGTAACAATAAAAAAGAAGTGAGGAGAATCACAGGGATCATTGATCCTCATAAAGACATTGCTGCTCAAATAGCTCAATACACAGTATAATATGGTACTATAATTTGCTTGTAAAAAACATTCTATTAGTTAAGGTAATTGCAACATGCTTAAACTACCAAAGAAACTCTAAACAGACAAAGCAATTGCATTATAGCTTTCTAAAGGCATTGACTACAGCAAGCATTTCGGTTGTGACCCTCTGCTCTCACAAACGGAGCTGAGTGCTCTCTGTAGCAATATCACAGACCTCATTTCCACACTCTGTTCTTTCCACCGCTGCTATTGCTATCTTTGAGTCACCGGGACACAGACATGATTCTGCTGGGCACCAGCTGCCCCCGTTCTATTACCCGCCACTTCTACTACAGCTAAGAGCGGCTCTTGTTCTGTTTTGCGTCCAAATTTTTAAATAAGACCTTTAACTGTCAAGTGGGAAATGAGGAACAACATAATAAATGAAAAGGCCTGGTGTGCTATGTATAGTGCACCTTCTGTTATGGAATGGATATTATGTTGACAGAACAGAACATCCTATTACTTTGGGCAGATTTTAAGTGAGACACATTAAATACGGTAATACCTTTGTGACTTATGGAACCACTGGAACCAAACATGCTGGCAACTGCTGCAGTGACAAGATGTAGGGGAAGATAATTCACACAATGTCCACTGGGCATGGTGTTTTCTACAGACACGCATATCAACTGAATAATGGCATCTGTGGTCTGGATCTACGTCCATTGGGCAATTATCACTATCGCTAGGAGGCAGGGTAATGGTGGTTAATAGTGATTAGTGCGGTTTACTCCAATCCCAAGGTTGTGGGTTTGATCTGGGTTCGATCTCTGACATGCCTGGCTTACCTGTAAAGTAAGCATCCATGATCAAAATATCTAACCTGCTCTTTAATATTTGTAATTGTACTTAATGTACTGTAAATCACTTTGGATTAAAGGATCTGATACATGACCTAATGGCTAACATTCATTCAAATATACCACGTAGAATGTGACATCCAAAATGTCTCGCTTCAGCCCTACATGAATGAAAATCCATTCATGCATGCCTACTCTAAATGTATTTTTTGGATTAATTAATTCCGGAGTAGTAAACCGGTTAACACCACGAATAGACATATGAATGACTGTGGCCTCAGATGTCATGCGCATGCAATGAAATACATAGGAGAAAAGCATTTACACTGGTCTGTGACTGATTAGTGCTTTGGCCTGTCTACAATAGAAGTGGTTTTTAATGTTTTCATCGATCCTTCAGTTATTGCAGGCTAAATGTAAGCTAATACACTTTTTGTCACACAACAAATATCACCTCACATTTCGCTATCTTCCCATTCTCTGGGCATGTTGAATAAAGAATCACATTCTTATACACAGCCCTGGCATCGTAAATATAACATAAACAAAGTGGCGAAAACCTCTCATATCGACAAAGCTGTAGTACTACACTTTGCTTCACAATGCATTTCTGCGTGTGAGGTGGCCGAGCGATACTGTTTTGATTTGAGCTCAAAGTTAGCAAGAATGATTATCCCTGCCTTTAAACTCTGATGAAGGGAGCAAATACAAGGACTCAAACCATGTAATGGGTAGTAAGGTCACTGAGAGAAATATGACAAACAGGTTATCTCTCTCTCTCTCTCTCTCTCTCTCTCTCTCTCTCTCTCTCACTCAAGCCAAGTCAGCACCCTCTTTGGCTAGGACCCTTTATCACCACCTCCAGCCTGACATCACGTCAACGCGCTGACTTCTGTCTAGACACAGCCGGATGCTGCAGTCACAGCACGGTATCACCGCTGTCTACTCCCATTACTACTCTCTGAGGGCCTCTTCGCTGCCTCTTTCCTACAGAGCTTCTATGGGTGTCTTGTCTGCTGTAACTAATGGCGAATAACATGACATAAGAGCATGTAGAAACACTTTTACAGCATGTTGCAGTAGGGTGGGCTCAGTGTCTGCGTTTGGTTTTGGCCGTACGTCACTGACACTGCAACGTTCAAAAACATGCTGGAGAATCAACTCTTCACAATGTTTTCTGGAAGGTGACAGAGGACACATTCTCCCAACTAACACAAGATACTATATTTCTGCTGATTCGTTCCCCATCTGCCGAAAGAGACGAACAGCAGCCATAACTAGCTCTGGAACACGTTATGTAAATGTGAACAAAATATGTTTTCTGATTATTCAGTAAATGAACACAATGTACTTTATTTACATTTATATTTGTTTGATGTGAAATCAATACATTCTCAACAATGCTCTAGAAATGTCTCATGATTGCTGCCACAAATATGCTGACATCAGCAAAATGCACACACTGAAAATAAGCCAATCATACAAAAGGTGACAGGGGTACAACACTAGCAGGTACAAACCTGACACGATTCAGAGAGATCTCGATCAAGCGTGTCCACACTGTAGATAGTCCTGAAAAGTGGTCTAACCATCAAAATGAGCTGTGGTTTGGGCTGTATGTTCCCAGTACCATAAAGTTGTAACGGTCTGGGCCGCGCGGCTCGG
>JAODTR010077969.1:0-15051 GCA_025399935.1 Amblyopsis rosae | reverse complement strand
TAATATCTTTTTTGATACTAATTAATAGCTGTCAGATTACTTTTGAGACGAAAACCGCAGTTATATACTCTCTTATATATATATATATATATATATAATATACTGTAATGTAATGTAACAACTAATACTAAGAGAAGTTGCGGCAGTGGTATATACATTTTTTTTCTAGAGTTGTATACAGTATATCATAAAATATTGTTTATCAAAACTAGTTTACACCCTCCCTACTAAAGGAATAGGTGTTGTAGACTGATTTATATAATAAACTTGTATAATTTGTTATTCTTCTTTTGTTTTCATACATTGACTTAGAGCTTAACCAAAATCTTTTAAGTCATTTGTATCTATATAAATGCTTCCATCTCAGTCTTTAAGATGGTAGTTGTCACAGATATATTATTGTTTGCTCCTAGGAGCTGGTGTCCAAGATGCTCCACGTGGACCCCCACCAGAGACTGACGGCAAAACAGGTTCTCAGACACCCCTGGATCATCCAGAGAGACCAACTGCCCAACAGCCAGCTACCTCACCAGGACCCCAAACTGGTCAAGGTAATTGGGGATCACCAATGTTTAATGTTGAAGAAGAAAAAAAAACAACACATTTGAGGTTCACGTTAAATGCTGAATTTTAAATGTCTTTTCTCCTTCCACAAAACATCCCTGTTTTCACGTCACAGGGTGCAATGGCCGCCACTTACTCTGCCCTGAAGAACTCCCAGCCAACTCCGGAGCTCAAGCCCATTGAGAGCTCCTTCCTGGCTCAGAGGCGGGTCAAGAAGCTTCCCTCAACTTCCCTGTAGAGACTTCAAACTACCAATCAACTCACAGGGAGACTAGAATAAAAACGCACTCTCCCGCTTCAAACTAACTAGTCAGCTTACTGACAGGACAATGTCTGCCCTCTCCTACCAGCCAAGGAACTTGACTGTGGTCTTGCCCCAAACTGTCATCTGTCATTCACCTGCTGCCCGCCTTATTTTTGAATGCAACAGGGGGCGCTGTGGGTATTTCTGGTCTGGGAAAATGGCGTCTATTCATTTGAAATTGTTAAATATGCTAGCTAATTTCAGTTAATAAATCATGCATGCGGGGCAGACTAGCTGTTAGCGTGAATTACATGTAATAATGCATAATATAATTAGTTAATATTAAGACCGGAAGTCTGTACCACCACTGACAGCCTTACTCCTGCATTCAAAAAGAAAGTGGATAGGCTTGTCACCTCTTGGTTAATCTCATTGGACGAGGAGAAGGGAAAGACTGGATATGGAGGCACTGAGGCCACATGAAAGATGCAGATTTTGGGTTGGCAGATGTTTGCCCTGTGTGTGTATGTGTGCTTGACTGCGTGCCTGAGTGCTCTGCCAAGGAAGTGATGCAGCCAATGTTTTTGATGGTGATACTGGAAGTTTTTTCCACCGCTGTGACGTCGTTGATTTCGCTGCACGTCTGTCTGCCTGGCGTATTGTCCATCTTTCCTCCTGGTTCAGTTGGATGAGCTTTATATTTCCGTCGCGCTGCCAACGGCCTGTGTCGAACGCACGAAGCCACAGTGCTGTCCACCTGCTGTTCAATGTATTTTGAAAGAACAAACTAAAAAATAGATATTAAAAAAGGAAAACAAAAAAACATTCTTGCTGCCATAAATGCCTCTTTGGTTTCGGTGCGCCTGGAATCTGAATTCTGGTCAAATACTGATTTGCTTGGTTAATGTCAGTCAATGCTTGTGTTCTGTTTAGACGGAAAGTGTGCGTGGTGCTTGTTATCAGTTGCATGACTTGCAGTGTGTGTGCGTGTGTCGTCCTGCAGAGTCCCACAGGGTCATGTGCATGGTCCAGTGCTGTGAATTCGCCATGTGAAACCCCCCTTTCCCCAATTGCTTCACTTTGCTTGAGCAAATAATTGAGAGATGTCGTCAATTTATTTTTTATTAAATGTAAATCGGTTAACCTAATGGGTTAATTAGTTTATAATAAAAAGGGACCTTGACCTGGGAACATTATGGCATGTTGTTCTTCTATATTTTCTTTATTCTGTTAATTTTATTTTTCTTCCACCATGTTAATTGGACAATGAATAATGTTTCCTGTGTAAGCTGCTTCTGTTTTATTTTTTTGGGGGGGGGTTGTGGTATAAAATAGTGAAAGCCGTGTTGAGCACAGTCTGCATTGCTAGCCTGTTTTGTTTTTGAAATGTCAACCAGCTCTGATTGTTCTGTTGATTAAACTGAGCACTCGGCTACACCTTTAAAAAACCTCTGCCTGTCACGTCACTGGCTGTTCCTGCTCTACAGAGAGAACCCCTGGCCGTGGTACATGTTGGAGGGTTTTATAATTTACCTGCATTACAGTAACTTGTTCTTTATCTGTATATCTTTGATGATTCTTACTGGTAATTCCGTTGATCACATTGGAAGTTTAAACACTGTCCGAATTAAGCCCACATGCATACTACATTTCCTGTGTATAATTAATATACAGTATATTTATGTGTCTAATGGTATGTAGCTTTGTACTGTAGGCTGCTTTAAAAGCTTGGTGCCATAGGCTTATAAGTGAGGCTGAATGTTTCTCCTGAAAAACACCTTAGCAAGCAGCAAGCCAATGCTGTACATCTATGTAAGGGAATATGTGAGCTGCTAAATAGGTCAACACTTCCAACAGATCAGAATTATGTAATTATTTTTCAAAGCAAGACTCCCTCTTTTGACTAGAGTAAATACACACCAATGGTAAGATGTTATTGTATGATAAAGATTTTTATATCAGAATGCTTAAACAGAAATGCTGAAATAAAAATCCAGTTGCTATGACCAAATGTGTTTATTGTTTTCACGATACACTATTGCCGAAAGTTTCTGAAGCCTGCCTCTACATGCACATGAAGCTTAATCGCATCCCATTCTTAATATTTAGGGTGTCATATGGATTTGGCCCACCCATTGCAGCTATAACGGCATAAAATCGGTTGTCCACAGGGTTTAGGAAAATGTTCATGGGAATTCATTTTTCTTCTAGAAGCACATTTGTGAGTTCAGGCACAGATGTTGGACAAGAAAGCATGGCTTGCAGTCTGCTCTAATTCAACCCTATGGTGTTCTATCAAGTTCCTCCACATCAAACTCGCTCAACCACGGACCTTACTTTGTGCACTGGTGCGCAGTCATGTTGGAACAGGAAGGAGCCATCCACAAAGTTTCCACAACGTTAGGAGAATGAAATTGTCCAAAATGTCTTGCAAGATTTAACCGTTCCTTTCACTTGAACTAAGGGGCCAAGCCCCTGATAAACAAATCCACACCATAATCCCTCCTCCACCAAACTTTACACTTGGCACACGGCAGTCAGGCAAGTACCGTGCTCAGACTCATCCATCAGATTTCCTGACAGGCGAGATGTGTCACTCCAGAGAACACGTTTCCGCTGTTCTATTGTCGAGTGGCGGCGTGCTTTACACCGCTGCATCCGACGCTTTGCATTGCACTTCGGATTGTAAGGTTTGGATGCAGCTGCTTGTACATGGAAACCCATTCAATGAAGTTCTATACGCACTGTTCTTGAGCTAATCCGAAGGCCACACGACGTTTGGAGGTCTGTAGCTATTGACTGACTATTAGTGCGCAGAAGTTGGCAACTTCTGCTCACTGCGCCTCAGCATGCGCTGACCACGCTCTGTGATTTTATGTGGCCTACCACTTAGAGGCTGAGTTTCTGTTGTTCCCAATCGCTTCTTTGGTATGATACCAGTTGACTGTGGAATATTTAGTAGTGAGGGAGTTTCACGAATGGATTTATTACACCTGTCACAGTACCACGCTTGATTTCAGTGTGCTGCTGAGAGCAACCCATTGTCTTTAACAAATGTTTGTAGAAGCAGCCTGCAGATCTTATGACAATATATCTTGTGCCTGGTGTGGCTCAATCGTGTTGTTCCTCACCGATAAGCGGTAACATTGATGGATAGCGATTGATGTGTTACCTTTTCTGAGCAGTAGAGGGAGGTAGAGCACAACCCGATGTATAACAAGCTACAGAATTCTGAGAGCTTTGTTCCATTTCATGTGTCCAGTGCCTTAGTGTTGTCCTATGTGAATGCTTTTTGTAGTTAATGTAATATACCTGCCGCACTCAAAACCTCTATTTACTCTTTATCCCATTGTACCACAGGGTGACAAGTATTCCTGACCCGACACGTTGCGTCATCACAACTTATCATAAGAACAATAGAGTGAAGTATTCCGTTTATTTTTTTTTTTTGTGCTTTCGTACGCATTAAAGCAGTGCTTTCAAGTTCAGTGGGACAATAAAAATGGATCCACCGTCAGCTTGAGCACGACCGAACGAAGCACAACTGCAAGAAACTCAATTAGGCTATAGGAAGGCCCGGATGTGTGTGCGGCAATACATTATTACATTCAAAGGCCCTGACGTGGCCAATTGGCCCCTTCCTTCTACGCGTGTGTGTGTGATGTGCACACACCGCATGATGTATCCTAAAAATAATTCTTAGAGCGGTACAGTTTCACATAATGCAGGCTCTCAATCATTTACTGCGTGAGCAATAAAACAGCGATGGCTCACAGCTGGACTGCTACAGCAGGACCCTAACGATTCCTATTTAGAAATGTACACACACACACTCTAAAACTACTCACAGCAACGTGCAGGCATAAAGACAACAATTTAAAGAAATCTGGAGCAGAGGTCCAAAACAAAGAGTGACACTTGCATTTGTTTTGAGAGATTATAGGATACTATAGGCCAAGGTGAAAGTCAGTAAATGAGGACAACAACTGTCCAAAGCAACATATTTTGCATCATACATGATTATCTTAAAACAAATGTAAGTGTGTTGAGTTGCTAAATTCAATGCACGTTTTACCAAAAATATCAGGTATTGTATAGTAGTGTACAATAGGCTACTGTTAATGTGTGCCAGTAACCTTATGGGCATATCAGGAAAATTATGACAATGGGCATGGACTCTTACTAAACTCACTTACTGTAAAAAGTATCATAATGTTGGTTTCCTTTATTTTTTTAACATCTTATATTTGGTTAAGGTTATATTTATTATTAATATTTAAGCTATTTTTTCAATAGGAGTTTTGGGGCTCTCTTACTGATGAGAAGCGCCCATTGACTATGCAACAAGAAATGCAATGCTAATAAGGAAGACCCTGGCTTTGGGGCCCCTAGTGATGATACAGTAGGCTCGTATACGTATAATCACAAGGTTATTCAGACTATCATTATTCACATGGAGCCTTTGAACATGCATGGGGAAACCTGATACCTGGATCGGACTTCAGTTAATCACATATACTGTACACTGAACCAAAGCCTCTAGTCCTGCTTTACCTTCATGAAGAGTGTATAGTGAACAATGTTTTTTCATTACTTTGAGTGGCTTTACATTTTCATTTCAACACCTGAATGTGCCACTCTGATTCAATTCAATTCTAAATTTACGTTATCACAGGAGGGGATTAGAGAGCATTTTTGCTGCATCCTGCTTCTACCTATGCACTTACAAATGCAGTACAAATTACACACTTTTTGTTTCCAACCTCTCCTCTCTCTGGAGAGCAGTGGAGCTGCATGCAGTGCTAACGCATCCGCTATCCAATTCAGAGATACAACTAGGGGCGGTGAGTGCACCTTTACACCCCCATACACACCGATGGCATCCTGACAGTCAAAATGTGTAAATATTCACTTGAGTTTAAACACTATCACTTATTTAATACGTAGTAAGTTATTATTTCAAACATGCTCAGACAATCACTTTGTGTGCTTGTGTAAAATTGTATTAAAGGCTACATATTGTGGTCACATAGCTTTCCTTAAAGCACCAGTCAATAGCCTTTACAGTACAGGTCTAGACAAAGAGCAATGTTAGCAGCTAATGGAGTACTATACTACTGCAAATCAATAACGCCATGCACTCAGTATAGCATACAACTGCAGGAAGAACTTTAATAGAATTTTCAATTTTTATTCACCCAGGATTTAAGACTGAATGTAATTCATCTTAATTCATCTTGTTTTATAATGTGAATATATATATATACTGTATATTTTAACGTGTTGTTATTGTATTGGTTTATGTTCAGGTTACAGAAGACATTCAGACAGTCAGCATTTCATTGTCAAGGGACGATTTTAGGCAAAGGATTGAATGCACCACTTAATGGCATTAATTTTGGTTAAATGCTCTGAAGCACTGAACCCTTAGTTTGCAGGAATGTGTTAGTATATGGACTCCCATTTAAATTATTGTGTTTTTCTATCTTAACTACTGATTAAATGGGAAGGCAAGCGCCACAACGGGATGATCATAATGTTCTGTGTACACATGAATGGGATGAGTACTGTATGTGTGAAGTATGATAACAAAAACGTATGCATCCAATTTGAATAGCTTTTTTCCAAATAGTTGATCAAAGGTAAACTAGATATTTAGAACTAGCACTACAACGTGTCTCATAGTGGCACTCAACTAAACTATCAAATCTATACAGTTTGAAAGGTGATGCATCTCACCTCTAGCCTGGCTCCATCCGACTAATGCTCTCAGCTCAATTTCTTTTCGCTGAGACTATAATTGCTGGTGGTCCAATCAGGGTGGGTTACTGAGACAACGTTGAAGTCGAGTATTTCGAAATGGTGGTAGAGTTAGATGAAGCGATCAAAACAGTTGTAGCAATGCAGATTGGCTCAGTGCTGTCCAATAGTTTCAAAAGTAACCAGAGGTCTACTAGCAACGCGAGACCACCCTGATCTCGCAAGCTTCAGTTAAATTTCATTCAGTCTGGAAAGACTCGGAATCATTTTGAATGTGTCCGAGTAGCAACTGAACTTTCCAATCAGCATCGTGTTTATAGCTATACGGGCGTTATTTTCCAATCAGCGTCGTGTTTATAGCTATACAGGCATGGTTTAGGCTGACCATGGTGCCGACAGCGAAAACAGCCAGATGGTTCATCCAATCAACTGCCAAGTATTTTTTTTAAAGCCATTCACAAACAGTTTCAATGTAGATGGACTTGTGACAACAATTCCTCTGGCATGTCAGGTTAGAGGTCTACACCCAGTAGGAGGAAACTACTGCGACAACTTCCCAATGAATCGTGGCCAGACTATTAGGTATGGTTACACCAGGCTATCTCACCGCACCAAGTTTGATAGAAGTCTGCAATGTAAAATATTGTAGGTCCCCCTGCTCACAAGGAACCGAACTGCCTCAAGAACCCTCAAACCAAAACTCCACTGTTGACATTGATAAACCTAATGATAGATTAGCACAAAACCTATTTTGGAATGTCTACAGAAACATCTGAAGAATACACGTGTATCTCCCTTATTCACTTAACAGTTGTTTGCTGGAAACTGTGGCTATATAGTGTTATGCCATTATACTGCGGGCGTTCATTTGTAATACTGAAACGTGTTGGTCATCTGCTGTTACTAAATACCATGCAGTGCTGTTATAAATGTCCAGGCAGTATTGTTACTAAATGCCATGCAGTGCTGTTATAAATGTCCAGGCAGAGCTGTTATAAATGCATTAGGTCTTCCTGTTCTTAACACATTCAGGGATTTACTACTGTGTCAAACATGCCATCTGTGCAGGGTGTGGGGGTGATGAAACGGGACAGGGAGGGAAAACATATCAGCCCTCCCTCAAGCCCCTGCCATCGAATGTCGTGACTGCGTTGCTGGGCAACCATCTGGGCGCCGAGAAAGAGAGGTACAGAACAAGGAAGAGACCATCTGGTGAGAGAGAGAGAGAGAGAGAGAGAGAGAGAGAGAGAGAGAGAGAGAGAGATATCACTGAACATGTGCTCACACAGACAGACAGACAGACAGACATGCTCTCCTATGATGCAAGCAGCGCTCGCACACACGCACACACGCACACACACAGAGTAGGAAGCGGAGGAGCTGACGGAGCACCAGCATCAGCAACACGGGGGCGGGCCAATGCGTCAGCTGACGTGGCCGTGACTCAGCCAGCCAATCAGCTGCCGGCAGGCTCCTCGTCCAGCCCCATGCTCGTCGAACTCGCGCGGAGGCAGCATCAGAGAGCGAGCCTCCATCTGTTATTAATGAATGGAGCGCTGCACACAACAGCCTGAGCCATCCGCTGCTCTGAGTACGAACACACCGCGCTGCTGGGAGAGAAGACAACAGCAATAGCAACAACAACAACAACAACAACAACAACAACATCATCAAGAGCATCATCAGCAGCAACAGGGAAGGGGGGGGGGGGGGGCATGGAGGGGCAGATGAAGCCGGGGGACGTCTCCGACCAGGAGGAGGTGCCGGAGGATGTGGCGGCAGCCTTCAGGAACACTGACCCGCATCCAGAAATGATCCCGCCCGTCGCCCCCTCCCCCCCCTCCTCCTCCTCTTCCTCCCCCTCCTCCACCACCCCCCTCCCGCCGCTGGCGCCCCACAACGCGCCCTCCGCCCCCCTGGCTCTTGCCTCCCCGGCCACGCGCCGCTCCATCTCCATGGGCGACTTCCGCCGGGTGGCGGAGGGCGGTGGCGGCGTAGCCCCTCCGGCGGGCCCCCTCGAGGCCCCGTCGGCCACGACGGCGCCCTCCTCCCGGCTGGTCACGCCCAGCTCCAGCATGGAGTTCCAGGCGGCCCGCCGTCGCCTCCTGGAGGTGGAGGAGCGTCAGCGCGTGGTCCACGAGATGGAGCGGCGGCTGGAGGAGCTGCGGGAGGTGTTCGTGCGCTCCGAGCAGGAGGTGGTGGTGCACGGCGAGCTGGTGTCGCGCATCTCCGACGGCGCCCAGCAGGGGGAGCTGTTCGTGGCAGAGAACAGCCAGCGGCTCAAGAAGGGCCTGAAGTTCAAGAAACACCGGCCCACCATCGTTTTCTCGTCCGTGCTAGGACTGCGCACGTGCCTGCCCTGGCCCGTCAAGCTCAAGTAAGACCACCGGAGGTCCATCGCTTCTCCACACTGCTCTCTACTTTCCCCCGACCCACCAATGCGCGTTACATCACAAACCTGAGGCCCAGACATCCACTGTTTCTCTCTCTCTGACTTCTACCGGTGCTTTATTCAACCGTTCTGCTCTCCTAACCCCCCCGGGCTGGTCCTCGGGGTCTCCAGAGTGCCTGCCAGCCACCATACCGCCATTGCTAGCAAGGAGCTGCCTGGTCAGCAGATAGTGTGTGGAACACACTGGTGGAGGAAATAGGGAGGATGTAGGCCTATTGTAGGCTCTGGCTAGCAAACCGATCAAACTGGAACAATGCAGTGGTGTCACAAATGTCTTTCAGCCCCCCTAGCATTTTGCGCAGGTAGGTGTACTGTAGGAGAGAGCGCCATGTTTGACAGCAGTGTCTGAAATGTAGATGTATGTGTTAAAAGCTATAGCCAGAAGAAAGTGTTCATTTAACTGTGGTGTGAAAAGGTAATTTCCCATTTTATCCGCACTCTCAAATGATGCGTGTAAGAGCAGAAGCCGAGGAGAGCCAGGGAGGATTACGTAACAGTTCTCCAGACAGAGCAATGTGGATGTAGTAGTAGAGAACGCAACTGTCACAGAGGTACATGTAGAGAGAAAAGGGAACAGAACGTTCTATTCATCCAGTGACGGTCGGGAGGGAAGTGAAGGGCGACGTGAACAGGAGACGAACAGGAATATAGTTAAAGGTATAGTAAGCAATCAGGCAATTATTTAAAAGATCTCCCCTGCGGTCCACTATCTTACCGTTCTCTGTGCATGCTGAAGAAATAATCACAGCCCTGGCTTCTTAAATAAGATCCCAACAAAGTGGTGCAGACTGCACAGGACAACAATATAATAGCCTTCTCAATGCTTTTCCATAGGGCAGAGATTCTGAGGGAGCACCCTATGGCATTGAAGGGAGAGTTGTGTTTGTTCAGTTCAAACATCAGCAAGCTTTCTTCAGAATGGCTTACTATACCTTTAACTGCTCTTATATATAACCAAGGGACACAGACTGATGGAGAAAAATATGCAGCAGGAAACAAGAATCTTATAGGATGACCATGAAATGTTACAAAAACGTGCCTTGGATTCGTTGACAACATCCACGTGATTGTTTTTGTTTTGTACACTAGGGGTTAATCCCTCTGTGTAGTTACACCTCCCATTGGTGCAGAGGGAACAAAGGACTGAAGGAAAATGATGGGAGCAATTTATTCTGGAACATCTCCACCGGCGGCATATTTTTCAGTCGCTCGGCAACATCGTATCTCCTAACCCCAATGTATTTTTTCCAAGAGAATAACTGAATGTATCTCACAATGTAGAATCCTGTTTGTAAGGCTGTTTAGTAGTATGAGGCTATCTGCAGCATTTAGCTGAAACAAAACAAATGAGATATCTTTAATATCATCTTGTTTTTTACGTTTAAATGGAACAGTGGTCTCAGTGGCAAGGCAAACAAATGTATGTGGTCCCTTTGTAACAATTTCTTTATAGTGCTGGGGTTTTTAAAGCTATGGAATATTGTTCAGAGAGAATATATGTTACAGGTCAGAGAATGACACCATGTGGTTAACTAATAACGTCCACTGATAACGTTTAGTGTATATCTAGGACTTAGAATACAAATTCAGAAACTGTGCAATGTGAGGTGGTCGAAAAAAAAAACGTAATATTTGTGTCAAAGAGTAAACCACTTTCCTCATTGTGGAACTGTGGAAGAGAGCTGTTGGAAGACTGTGACAGCCGATCCTTCAGTTGTGTGCATGTTCACGTGCACAGCAATTTGTGCCCCACATTGATGACCTGGTTTCTATACATAGATAACAATCACGGGGTTTTATGTAATATTTTTTCCTCATGCCCAGTCAAGCACATTAAGATTACATACAGTATATAATGGTGTGCATGTGCGTGCGTGCGTGAGCGTGGGTGTGTGCTGAAAAAGCACAGCTAACACACTAAGGGTATCTAATTGTGCCCATGAAAAGCTACAGTGCGGATGTAGACATTCAATCCCATCACAGCATCAATCGGAAATAGCGTATATGGCCTTTGGAGAGCCTACATCTCTCTCTGCCCTGCTGTCCAGAGGTTTTAACTGTTAACAGGAACTGGAAAAACACACAATACTTTCTCTATATGTAGAATAAAGAATAGGCTAGAAATGCACACATACTGTTGTATGGACATCATGTACAGCTTGTCCATACAGTACATTATCTGAATTCATGAGCAGCCTTGGGCTGAATGTTTATTGACTGGCCTATGGGGGATATTCATGTCCAGTACTTGTTACTGCATGTGGGTGGGCCCCATTAGATTTAAGATTTAGGTTTGTGTGTGTCTTGTCAGGTGGCATAATAGCAAGTGATATATTGCTCTGAGACTGGGCCGGCTGTACTGTAGGTGATATAGGTGTGAATGTCAAGACTATAGGCTACATGCTTGCAGTGGCTATTGTAGGCTACTGCTGTTTAAAAGCTATTATAGTTAGCTTTCGTTGTTTTCAAAGGGCTTAACATTAGATTTTTCAAATATGATCAGGAACACAATTTGCTTGTTGCGGTTTTATGTCGATGAACATGCACAGTATCCACAATGGACTTGGCATATTCCATGTAATTCTTTAATGACTCATAGCCTGCAACTAAAAGGCTTTGCAGCATTTGGCATATAGGAATATCAATGACTTGGTTGCTGAATATATTTATATTTTCTACATAAACAATGACAATGGGAACTACAGAGCTATACCAAACCACATCTTAGACAGTATAGATTGTATCTGTACTGAACAAATGGCGGCGTAAGCTATTATCATGTGCTCTTGGGCCTATATGAACTATATATATTGTTAGAACTCAACATACTTTTGACTTAAAACAGCCTTTTTACAGCAACCTTCCCGTCTTATGCAGTGTGTGTATGGGCAATGCTGATGGTGAAACTGATAAGATGGTGACTATCACAAACCTAATCCGTGTCATTGTATGGGCCTTATTGTGACACAGCACGTTTATGTATTCTTGGTATAAAAAATAAAAAATAAAATAAACGTCAACACCCAAAGAGCTATGGGCCCATTTGCAGAATGTAACGTTAACTGTGATTACTTTCATCATAGTTATAGTAGGCTATACACTACAATCTCTCTTACCTGATTTGAACCTGTCATTGAAACTATAGCCTCTACTGTAATAACTTACGGCAAGCACTCATTTAAGAACATACTGTACTTATATTGAAACAACAGAAACCTCTATCAGCCCTTTATGGCCACAAGAGTGAAATAACCAAGTCACACCAACCGTGTCCAAATAATTGTCTAAATATATATCTTGTGTTTGTTTATTTGTGAAGAGTGATATACTCTATAATACTTTCTGGTACAATTGGCATATTGTTTTTACCACAAATATTTATATTGTAATTTAAGAATTATTCCAGATCTATACATATGATCAAATTAAGGTCAGATTGTAGGTAACCCATTTTTAATTAGAAAATTATACTGTTCTTTAATATTTAAGTTTCTTAATTAAGAAGTTTCTTTTTGCGATTTTCTATTAACATTTGATTGTTCCAATCCTGCCTGAGTCACACATTGCTTTATAAAAAACGTTTGCTATCCATTCAGAGTCTCAGCTAAGATTAATTAGAAACTTTGCTCACGGAAGACATATTTTACACTTCCATAAGTTATTAGGCTTCCTTAGACTACTTGAGTGCATTGCTAAAATGTTAAATATATATGGGGACAGATTTCTTTCTCGTGTTCACCTGTTTTAGAAGAAGACATACAGAAATTAAAAAACATTTACAAATTGTTTAACGTGTGGATAGTTTTATTAAACTCATGCTGAAGAGAAACGATTAATAGTGACAAATGTAATTATTCAAATATTTGACTTGATTGTGGTTTTTAAATGCAAAGTGGTTGAGATTTGTATGATTCTAATAAAGTACTGCACACTGATTTGCCAACTTACTTCCTGATTTTAAGGCAGCACTACGCAGGAAAGCTAGCTAGCCCAGTGCACAATGGAAAACCACAGCTTGACATAATGTTGCTGGTAACTAAGAAAAAAATACTTAAATAGACAGATAATGATGAAAAACGTTTTATTTTTATTTTTATTATGGCTCTGACATTTTTGATAAATTACTTACTAAATACACAATGAAATATAATCATGAGATGGTGTATAATTTAATTTGATTATTTATTTAAATAATGTTACATGTAACATTATTTATTATTGAATAATTGCACATTTGGTTACTCAACTTTTTATTGTTTTGCAGTTCATTGTTCAGGCAAAGCATAGTTAGATAACCAGTGTTCTCTGCAGTAATATATTCCTCTTACAACCAATTATTGCAAATCAGGATTTATGAACTCCATCAAGATGATGATAATCTATGTTGCACACGTTTGAAAATGCATTAGCCTACCCATTTATACAGGGTTTAACCAGCAGAAGGAATGAAAGCACCAAAGGAATTAGGTGTATGTTTTAACTTTGAAGTACAGACCTGTGTTTGTGAGCACACACACACACACAGTTTCCATATCACAAATTATAAAAAAATGCATCCTGGCATTTACACATGGGTCAGTCTCCACATTCGAGATCACAAGAACCAATCCAGTATATCCAGTCACAGAATTGGGCTGGGATATTAAGTGAAACTGGGCTCATTCTTAGCTGCAGCACACTGTATAAACCCCAGCAGATACTATAATGGGTACAGCTGCACGTGGATATAACCAAATGGGTCACAGCCCGAGGAGAAGATAGCAGGCCACAAAGTACACACTATAGACTAGTAGTTTAGCATCGCTAACCTGGCTAGTAGGTGGGTATCACCACTTCTACATTCAGGACGGAACGTTTTGCGAGAATTTACCTATCCCAAGCCCCGCCCCTTTTCACTTGTCCTCCAATAGCAGTTGAACTCTATTAACTGTCTTGTTTTCCCGTAATCACTTGTGTGGTTTTGTCCAACCAGTAACTAGGACAGGTGAAGGGGGCGGGGCTTGGGATAGGTCGCAGCCGACACACGGAAGGTTAGGCACGTAGGGCAGTGTGCTGTTTGTTTAGAACATAAATACATACAATCATGCATTAAAACAAAGATACCGTGGCTGATACACATCAGGCAGAGTTATGCTGCGTTCATATAGACTCTCGTTTGATTTCTCGTCAACACAGTAAACACGACCCCATTTGAACCTCTATAACACCGTAGCTCTGCACTTCTGCCCTCTAGTGGTCACACACACCCTCCGCCTCTTACTCAGGCAGACTGATGGCATCCAGCCATAAAACTATATGTATCTAGCAGCAGGAGGGGTTGTGATGGGGGGCTAACCTGACACGCCAGATTAATTATAGTCACAAGTCCATCTGGGTAGCCTACATTGAAACGGTTTGTAAAGGGCATGCACTTCAAATACTTGGCAGTTGATTGGATGAACCATCTGGTAGTTTTCGGTATCAGCACACCTAAACCACACGTATAGCTATAAACACAACGCCGATTGTGAAGTTCAGTTGCTCCTACCTAAGCTTTCCAGTCTGATTCTCACGGAGAAATTAAATGGAAGCTCCCAAGATAAGGGTGGTCTATATGAGGGAACGTGATCCTGAACTAAATTCAGCTAGGGCACCCAAACGTGCTTTGTAACACTGATCCAGGTGGTTATATTCTAATCTACAACCTTTAGGAGATTAAAAACAAAATTATTACACATCTCTCTGCTGCCTGCATGCCTGTCCATTCACCCAAGCTATATGTGGCTTTAGTCCGGTAAACAAATCTACCATCATACACACACAGTAGGCTATAGCTATGGGGCTGCACATGTGAACACATGTACACACGCAGTGATATGCCTCAGCATTGACACCTGTACAGTCAAAACATGCTTCCTACAGAGACAATCAGTCAAGTTGCATGATGGGAAAATTAGGTCCATTTGTCTTTCAAGGGTGCCTCGACGGACCAGACCCGGGCAGCAGAAGCTGGCTCTGGGGACGTGGAACGTCACCTCGCTGTGGGGGAAGG
>JAODTR010077958.1:0-14068 GCA_025399935.1 Amblyopsis rosae | reverse complement strand
CCCATCCTGAGTCTGAGCGTAAAACTCCCAGAGCCCCATCCTGAGTCTGAGCGTAAAACTCCCAGAGCCCCATCCTGAGTCTGAGCGTAAAACTCCCAGAGCCCCATCCTGTGTCTGAGCGTAAAACTCCCAGAGCCCCATCCTGAGTCTGAGCGTAAAACTCCCAGAGCCCCACCCTGTGTCTGAGTAAACTCTGCTCCTCCTTCTACAAAGCTGATAGACTCACATGTTCTCTGCCCCCTTCCCCTTTCAGCACAGTTGTTCTTAAAATAAAAATAAAAAACTTGATCTGGGGTTGAATGAAGTTTCCCTTCGTTTCTTTATTGTATGGATGGATGTATGTATGTGTGTGTGTGTGTGTGTGTGTGTGTGTGTAATCCAATAATATACCAAAGCTGGTAAAAAACAGCTAGGACAGTTTGTTGAAAAGAGAAGCCAATCGTGTGTGTGGAATGTGGAAGTTTCAGAAGTTCTGTTGAACCGTCTGCTGGCATGGTGTTTTCATTATATTCTGTGTCCCCAGGCTTTATGACCATGCCAGCTCCATTCGGAATGCAGTCCTGACAACAATGAATGAAACTAGGGTGAGTCATCATCTGTGTTAGGATCTATTACTACTACAGGAACGATGTCCAACAGAACACTGTCGAATTCCTCTCTGACATTGGCCAAGATTATTATTATTATTATTATTATTATGATTGGTAGTAATAGTTGTAGTATGTTGTTATTGACTTGGTCAAACCATATTTGATTTGAAACTTTTTTTTTGCCGACTATTTGTGCCAATAAAAGATAAACATATTGTGTCCATTACCCACTTAAGCGTTTGGATAATAATATATCTAACTTAATTGTGTGTCACATAAGGTCAATCTGTCATGAATCAATCACTTCACCCAGGTCACAAGAGACCATTTAGCTGCCTAGCTAGCTTGATATATTAGCTATTAGTGAAATGACTGGAGTGAGCAAGCACGGAGAAATACCTATGTCAGACAAAATAATCATGTGAAGATAAGATCTAACTAGCTAAATTGAGAAAATACTGTTTCAATGGCATCTAAGAATGTATGGTAGGAAGTCTATCAGTCCTTATAGTCTTATATAATGTTTCTGAGCATATGCTTAAGGGCAGGGTCAGTTGTTCATTATAACTTCGAGCTCAAATCAAAACGGTATCGCTCTGCGGTCCTCTGTAATAATTCAATACTTTAGCCTTAGCTCCATAAATAGTAACATAAACAAAGTGGTGAACACCGGTCGTATCAACAAAGCCGTGTGTGTATAAAGATGTGTGAAGCGGCCCCCGCGGAGGACCGCGGCATGAGACTTTTTTTGTTTTGAGCTCGAAGTTAGCAAAATTACTTATGGAGGGGGTCCTTGGAAATGTTTCTCCTCTGTAAGGGGTCTCTGGCCCAAAAAAGTTTAAGAACCCCTGATGTATACTGCATGCTTGCACAAGAAAGGGTATGAGATTTGAACAACGGATTACAAATTTAGAATGTTTCTCACAAAAATGTTCACAAAAGATGTTTACACAAAGCTTTGTATGTAAAGGCAATATTGTGGTTTGTCATTGGAATATGAGTTAACTTAATTATGTTCACTAAGCGCATCATTAATGTGTTTATTTTTTGGGATCAACATTCAAAGCAGCAGAATACCTGCTTTGGCAGGATCCTTGAGAGATTATGTGTGCTGAATGTTATTGGTTCCCACGAGGAAATTGAGTTCATACCGTATAAGCAGCTTTAACGCTACAGCCTTAGCATCAGTGTGGCCAACTGAGGACAAGTTGTTTTCATCTGGACACGTAACACATGCACACTGCTGTTCTCACTCAGCTTGAGACATTTTCACATTGGGGGCAAATATAACTGCCTTGATAAATACTCTGTCAGTTTGAAAATTGGCACAGGTTAACTCAATCTAGAAATCCGTGGCGAGTGAGGAATTAGAAGACCTAAATCGTACGTCAATGTTTATTTCCTTTGGATGTGATGTGATGACATATGTCAACAGAGATGTACTAGAACATAGAGTTCATATATTTATGTATTTATCCCCGTTACTGCTCCTCCAGAGGTCCACATGGAAAAAAGACAACACAAACAGTGACATTATTAATAGTTAATTAATTAAATATTACATACATACAATGTCCTATTCTCACAAATGACACTAGGTGGCAGCATTTCTACCTAATGATTTTATGTTCATGGGCTATCGCGTAGTAAAGTAAGTTTATGCTTGACGGTTATGACAGTTTACAGTTTACTTTTCCCAATGGGTTGTTGTTTTTATTTTTTATTATCAATATTAATTAATTTATTTATTTCCTTGCAGTTGCATACGGCTGACATTGGGGGGCAGGGCACCACATCTGAGGTGGTCCAGTCCGTCATGAGAGTTATTCAGAGTAAGGGACAGCTCACGGCTGAGTTCTAAAACACACCAACCACAAGCACACTTAACTGTGTGCGGGGGCGCAGCTGTCCATAGCCTGTCAAGGTGTAGAGTGTGTATCAATTAATATACTGTACCTGTGTCTTCAATGGTTCGTTTAGTTTTTGGATAAATGAGAATCTTATTTGCTGTTTATTGACCAATTCAATGTATAACCCTTTCTTTTGTCTTTACATCATAATGTGCCAATGATGCTATCTTTTATTTATTATGAACAACTGACGTTTCATTTGTATTTAGTTATGGACAGGCATGCTGACTCACCAGTACAATTTTCCCAGCTTGATTACATTTTAAATCTGCTGAGACTGATTTTGGTTATTATTTAGTAAACATTTTAAATAGAAGGTAAATAAAATGGCTATTAGGAAATACACAGGCTAACTGCCTTTTGTTTTGGTTTATGGTATTTCAATTTTAGTCTCACTTTAACAAAATAATTATTACATGTTTGATTGGATAAAATGTTATGTCATTCCATTCAACCAAAGAGCCGCTTCATTTTCTGTATCTTATCTTTATTTGTCTGTTACATACGATTCTATGTCAATAAGATCAACTACTCGGCTGAAGTAGCAACATGACTTACAGCAACCTATGTCATGTTACTTCAGAAATACTGTTTTACAAAGCAAAATGTAGTAAATGTCACAGCTGTTATGTGCAATACTTGTATATTTACCTGAGATAATGAGTAAAGAAAACGTTGTCATTGTTTTATCATATAAGCCTATTAGGTGTATAACAATTAGGAATATAAATTAACTTTTAATTTTGGCACCTGCATATTAAAGCTTGCTTTAAAAGGAAAATTTATGTTTTTCACATATTGAATACATTATAGGTTGTAGTTAACATGAATATATTATGCACTGCTGTAAAACCACCTTCTTTTGTAGGCTAACATTTTAACCCCTTCATCAATATAAGCTCTTCTTACAAAGTTCTATAAATGTTGACACTAGGTGGCAGCATTTATATCTAATGATTTTATGTTTGTTTGCTATCATGTATTAAGTAGACTTACATGCGCCTCATTAAAAGCGAGTTAAGTTGAAGTAGTCTTATATGGTCAGGTGTTAAGGATCCATGTTTCAAGTTAGACCCTACTTGTGTGAATATATATAAAAAAAATCTGTAGTAGATTCAGATAATCGCTTACCGTTTATTTAACACGACACCAATTATGGCCAGTTTGAGATAGACTAATTACTGGTGCCCTTTTGCTGCTTTAGATGTCTCCGCATGACAGGAGCCTTGATGCCACAACCAGGAATTTGGCTTGGTTCTCTGTAAAAGTGGTCCACCTTGCCTGCAAAGTAAAAACGGAACCGTGATATTCTCGTTTCTGTAGGCCTGCCTATCTACAGTATAAACTACATTTGCGTGCAATATGAATAACGCCAGCAGATGTAGTGTAATAACATGGATGTCATGATGTTATCCATCGTTCATAAGCATACAGTAAGTAGCCTGGATACTGCATAGCATTGGACACTCCCACCCTTCTGTATCTTCTGACGCTGACAGGTCACAGATCCCATTTGGGTTTTAGTCCAATTAAACATGTCTTTGGCCCTGTTGGAAACGTACAAGCTCCTTTGGTCTGTAGCCTACATTTGAAGAAAACGTCATATGCAATAGATTAGATTTTTCTGGACCTATAAGATATTGACATGCAAGTCATGTCTTGAATTACCAAGGTGTGGATTTTGGCTTATATAATATCGTCTATCTTGTTGTCTGTTTCTGTTCTACTCCCATCCCTATCAATTTCAGTTATCCACTCTGCAGAGACTGCAGGTTGTCTTGTATGCAACCTCACTAATTTGTGTAAGATAAATTATGTTTCCTTACACTTTCTTTACACTCTACCAGCTCTTGCTCATACCTTAGTCAGTGTATGTCCTGTTTTAACATTAACCCTTCAGTGTCTATGACTACTAATGCTGTTTTGAGCCAAACATTATTGTACTTCCTATATCTTCCCCTTTCTCTCCAGAACCAAGATAGAAAGAAGAAACCAATACACCGAACCTAGAAAATGTTCCTAAAAAACATAACTCAACCCAGCAAATTATGCTTATGTGCTTTGCGCTCTGGTTTTCATTCCCGACACTGGAATGAAATATACAGACAGTATAAAGACAAATGTGTGGAACATATGGACCAACAATGGTGAATACAGGTACACATGACTTCTATTTTATTTCAGCTGAACTCAATGCTTCTTATTGTATTGCACAAGCCCATCCATGTAGTGTTACTGTATGTGGTTTCAGCTTTCTTTACACATCTGATAACATCAATTTAAGTGTGTTTTCCTCCCAGTACCACTGGTCCTTTTTCCTGATCTCCTCTCTGTTTTCATATTCCTCTTGTAGGCCTTTAGTATCTCTTAAACAACATGTACTGCATCAACTCTTTCTCCCCCTTTGCCAAGACATGTGAAGTCATTTAAGTGGCATGGCGATAACCACGAGATATGAGACTCGCAGTAAAACATGCAGTGTTATTGTTTACCATAACTCTTACTTGGCTCCAACTCGGTCTCCCTCAGATCTCTCCCTCACACCGCTCCCCCACACCACCCCCACACACACACACTATTCATCCACTGCAATCAGTTTTTCTATGTGTAATCAATCGATAGTTTCCACTTGCAAAGTGTGTGTGTGTGTGTGTGTGTGTGTCCACTTTGAAAAGTTAATCAGCCCTGCTAGCGTATACGCACATACGCCGCAGGTGATCGCAATCACTTACTGTGCGGCTGATCCGCTTTAGCCCCGTCGTAGCTGCATCCCATCAGCTAGATCTGGACGCAGCCCCCCACCCCCTGCCAAAGCTGTGACTTCATTGAATTAAGCCGCGTCAGTGGTTAGCTATTCCATCCATCACGTGTCTCTGTGGTCCTCTACAAGTGCTCCTTCTTAGCAGTGGGCAGACCTAATCTGAGGACAGAGTAGCCGCAGAGCTCTGAGAGGAACAGCCAGGCGAGACCGGTGGTGGTGAACATAAAGTGGTACCGACAGCTTACAGGGTCAAAGTTCAGGGTAAGGAATGCAGAGGGAAAACGCAGCGAAGGGTAGAGATGATTAAGTGGATAAAATTAAGGGATGGTGAATGTGATATACAGTACGGTTGATCCCCATGGGGATGTCCCATGCCTTGCACAAGGACGCAGGGCAGATGGTGGGCGACACTGGATTTGAACCTGGGTCAGTACGCGGCAACAGGATGCTACCCCAAACCCCACCCCTCCCCTTTCACACTAAGCCCAACATCAAAACAAAGTTGCCCATTAAACAACATTAGGTTCATATATCCCTCATATGCATGGACCAACTACTGCCACATAACAGACGTCGGCAACTAACTTAAACGTAAGGTGCTCATACACGATCCCCCGAGGGCCGTATCTGAGGCGCCAGACAGCTTGTGGGTGAGCACGCGCTCGGCGTTCCTGTCTACGACGTGTGCATGTGGACATCTACAAGCACGTCCATGAATCTGTGTTATGACCGTGGCCAGGTTCAGGCCTCCCTCCTCCGGGCTGGGAAATGAATCCCACCTGGAAATGGTCTGCACGCTGCAGTGAGTTCTTGACATGGACTACCATGGTGTTGTGCCCTGGCCCTTGGGCTGAAGGGATACATAGTGACAGGGGTAGCAGGAGTGCTTGGGGAGGGGCTGTGTGTGTGTGTGTGTGTCTGCGTGTGTCTGTATCTCAGGGTTGGGGGGGGTGGCTCAGGCGATCATAAAGTGACCTTACTGCATCGCAACAGCACGGCGTACTAGTGTTTGTTTTCAGTCCACAAAATCGGCGATACTTATACGATTGCATACCCCGATTCGGATCTCCTACCGATCTGTCGGCGCATCCGCACTGTACTGCACGTACGTAACCCTGATTTCTCTGCCCTCCCTTTGCAGTGCATCTTTTTTTTTCTCACCGAACGCGATGACAGGCTTTTCGCCCGGAGCTCTTGTGGGGAAAGTCTGCATTTGTTAGCCTGTCTCTTTTTGGATTTTACCTGCTAATAACACATTGGTTTGACTCACATAGTCTAGACTCTAGAGAGAGTGCCGATATATACGACTACTTTTCTAATCTGAGAGAATCTGCGGATGGATGAAGGACATCTTCAGCCAGCAGGCATGATTGACAGATAGACTAGAAAGGAGAAAAGGAAACGTGTGTCATTGATCGTTTATTGATTGTCTCTTGTCAGTCCTCTCTCTCTCTCTCTCTCTCCCTCTCTCTCTCTATCTCTCTCTCTCACATTTCATCCACATTCACGTTTTTCTCCCTCTGTTCTCACCCTTGCTATTAAGTGTTCAACCTCCTATGTCCTCTGGGTTGAGAAGGCGGTGCCGGGGCCTCTTTACATCAAGGGAAGCTTGCTGTGCTCATAAACACCGTGGCTTTCCATCCCCCCACGGTTGAGTGTCTTGGCACTTTGCCGTCCCAGCAACCTCTCACCGTTCTCACCTGCACACGCCGCAGATGTTTCAACACGAGCAGTGCGTCTGCACGCTTGCCAACGCTGTGCGCAATAAGTGACGCCGACGTGTGTTCTGACGAATGTCAGACGGGGACCATGTTTCCATAATCCACATCCAGATTTCTGTGAATTCATCTCCTGGAGCTGAAGCAGGGGGCCTGTCTTATCGTCCTAGGCTGACTGCTAGTGAAGGAATATAGGCTAGCAGGCTAATTATAGGCTAATTTGAGCGTTTGTTGCCAACGATACATCGATATGTTTGCATCCTTGCCGCCTCGAGCTGGATGGCAGCCAATACCGCGCATTACAACGTCAGCATTTGTGTTAATATTCAGCCTTTCCCTCTCACTTTAAATATTGTTTTTCCTGACACCCTCTTCAGCTCCCTTCCTTGCATGTCTGCCTTTTGGTCCTCTTTCTCTCCGGTGAACCGTCTCTAAATTGTTTTTATGAAAAGATATTTCACTAAATCCCCCAGAAAAGATTGCATTGATTTTGTTTTTCCACTACCCTGTGGGTTTTCAAAAAGCAGCTGTATTTTTGAACAAAATACCAAATGCCATTGTTTGTATCCATTTTGAATATTTAAAAATGTCCCCAAATTGTGAATTCATAAATAGAACACATTAGTGCATTATTGAAAAAAACTAAAGCCAGCTGGCGTTTGCCTGGGTTTACATGAAGTGCAAAGACACCATTAAGAACTGTTAAAAGGTTAAGTCAGATATTGCAAGCTAATTGTAAGCTAATACACATTTAGTCAAATTCACCAAATATCTCCTCTCATTTCGTTATTTTATCGTTCTCTGTGCATGTTAAAAGAATCTGATACACAGCCCTGGCTCCGTAAATAGGAACATACTGTAAACAAAGTGTTGAACACCGCTCACACCACAAAGTCGTAGTAATACGCTTTGCTTTGCTTCACAGTATGATTTGATGTGTGGGGCGCGTTATTATATAGTTCTATGGTGGGGCAGCGCTGCTGAGGAAAATAGTTTTAATTTGAGCTCGGATTTAGCAAGCGTTCTTGAGAATGACTAACCCTGCCTTTAATAGTGGTAATATTACTAGCCTACTTATATATAAACATAATATAGTCTAATGTGTACTCTGGTCATATAAATAAATGGACTGCTTTTATCCAAAGCACTTTACAGTATTTTGCCTTACATTCACACACCGATGGTGATTGCTGCCATGCAAGGTGCGACCAACCACTGGGAGCAGTTAGGGAATATGGTGTTAGGCATCTTGCTCAAGGACCTTCCTTACAGGTAGTTTAACACCATGGTTTAAACCAACGACCTTCTGGCTGAGAGCCCAACACCCAGACCACTCGCCCATCCTGACCCCATAAATAGTTACGAAAGAATCCTATATTTATTGTTAACCTTAGTAGGCCTACACATTATACTTACAGGAAGGTACATACAGGAAGAGGAACCTATTTACCATGTTTCCCTTTTTATTGTATTACAATGTGATTTTAACTGCTCTTGGCATGTCAATGTATAGCTATTACACATACACATGTGTGGGGTGCTGTTTCTGAGGAAGCACCCATATGGCTAATAGCTAGCCTAGCACACGCCGCAGGAAAGGCTAATCAGCAACAAAACATTTGTGTACCTGAGAACAAAAGCCGGAAAATGAGAGAGAGTAGTGTTATCATAGCTTCCATCTTTTATCTGTCATCACTCTATCTCTGTATATCTCCTTCCACTTGGTCTTCAAGAAAATGAAAACAGTAACATAGTGACCATTACAGTGTCCTACTTTTGATGGTATCTTCTAAAACAGCTGGAGGAATCACTGGGGAATAAAAATGTAACCGAGGTCAGATGACTTGATGTAAACTGGTAAACAGATGCCTCATAAATCATATTATGACCTTCATCAATTATGAATCTGGGAAACATCGGCTGCAGGGGTAAAGGTGCTCCAGTTCAAATTGTTTTTTTAAATCACTTTCTGTATTTTTTTTCGTTGTGGTTGGCCCATGTCTGCCCATCAATTCCCCACAATGTGCTCTTTGGCTGTCTCACCACAGACTTCCCATAGCCTACCTTCCTTTCACCCTGTTACGCAACCGTAAACAATATACAGTATGTGCCTGCATATCATAGGTCAGACATTTGCTGGTTTTCCATGGTGTTCGCTACAGCAGCGGTTTTCAAACTGTGGCTCGGGACCCACAGGTGGGTCACTGAGTGGAAGTGAGTGGGTCTTGAAAATTGCAAGCGGCCATTGAATGAATGAAGGATATCAATGATAGGCTTACACGCTTTACTATCGTGTTGTTCCACTCATTGGTCGTGAGTAAGGTTGTTCCTGATTGGATGAAATAATATTTAGCCACGTGCACACCATATATTCTGGAGCGCTCTGCTCAAAAATATTTGGTGTACACAGGTATAGCATTAGCTAAAATGGATAGGTTTTTGAAAATGACGTTACAGGTACTTTGTGTTTGGTGGGTCCTCTAAATAGATTAGTCCTCTCTAGGTGGGTTTTTGCACAAAAAGGTTTGGGAACCCCTGGCTTACTGTGTGACCACATGCATTAAATTAGTAATTGATGCTTTCATTCACAGGCATCTTCTGCAGCCCTGGTTCTTCATGGCAATGATACACCAATCAGGCCTACAGTACTTCCACTACATATCTCAGAGATCTTTGATCGTCATTAAACCCCTTTCACTTCATCACAGTCATCACAAAGTCCCATATAGTTTTCACAGCATTATTCCCCATTGCAACATTGCATCTGCTATCTTGTGAAATGTTTAGTGCAATACTTCTTACATGACGCGATCTGTGATGGCTAACATATGATCGATAATTGGCTAGCCTGGATTATGTTCCCCCACAGCGTTTGACCTGTTACAAGACATCTGCTGACCACAAGCCACCCATGGATCTAATTATATTAACTCTATAATATGACTCTATAGGTGCTGAATGTAAACTAATCTATTTAATAGTCCCAGCACACTGACTAATCCAGTGACATATGTAATTGTTTATATAGACCATGTCAGTGGCTGCTACTGTAGTCTAAAATGTATTTATGACTTTGGTTTTACGTGTATAAAGTTCATAGAGGAGCAGAGAGCAAGTGGAGTACAACAGTTATCCCGCCGCCAGTCACTATGTTTTGACGTCCTCCTAATTGGCCGGTTGATACAGTTTCATTAGCGTTGCCAAGAGCCCAGTGTTGATTGCTAGCAGATGTAGTAGAGGCCTCTCATGTGGCCACGTCGGAGCGCCTGTGTGCCTTTCTTATGCCATGCCCGTAATGTAGTTACAGGTGCCCATGTTCCAACCGTTAGGTCTAAGTGGCACGTCTCTTGCTGGAGAGGGGACAGAATATTAGATTACACTTGATATCCATATTGCGTATAATCAACGACATTCATTATATGAGAAATGTCATTAGAGGCTTTGCACAGTAAAGCCAGTCATAGGGTCCTTTGACCCCTGGAACCATGGAATGGAATTTACCAGAGCCACGGATGAAACTTCCACATTACATTTTTGGAACTGGGGTAGGGGAGGTGACTTTTCTCCCTTTATTCAAACCAAAACGACCCAGCGTTCCATCCAAGTCAATTGGGAGGTTTTCCCCATAATAATATTTCTCTGTGGGTTATTGTGTGTTTTGAGTTTATAACATTAATTACCAAGTACTAACAATAAATCTGAGGCCACTATGTTTCTGCAGCAAACTGTTTTAGGGTAAATGTACTTTGTTTCAGGCCATGCATGGTAGATTTAGCTGTCTGGGCGATGCCCACATCAGCCTCCACAGCTATACCAGTGACACGCCCAATTAATAGACCGGAAACGTTGCAATTTTTTGCTTTAATTTAAATTCATTACAATCCTCCATCTTTGTTATTATTCCAAAATCATAGGTAGCACTGTCCTGCTGTGAGCAAGCTGGAACTGTGGGATCATGAGCCCCAGAGAAGCTCCGGGACTGCTCACAGCCAGGGTAACGCAGTGTTACACCCAGTGTATGGAGCTGTATAGTATTCTATGTGTATCAGTGACGGTTGATCGCGGTCCTTAGAACTATATTTAGCACAAATAAAATTACTGTTCCCTGAGTGGGATGAACACAAATGTGTCTAGACACATAACAAGGTTATTGCATGAGATTAGCACCACTTGCACCCTTGGGCACAGTATATTCAGCCTGATCAGGTGTTAGTTGAGAATCATTTTACACATGAGAAAGTATGATCAAACAAACAACCTGGCAGGCTTTGGTTTCTCTTGGACTCTCATGCAGGCACAGATGCACGCACACAATCAAACATGCATACATGTGTGCCACGGCCGAGAAGGTTGCCATTGGCAAAGCATAAACCTGACACCCTTCAAAGCTACTGACTGGCACGCTACAATCCACTGTATGTAGTAGGAGATCCAAATTATCTCTAGGAACTCTCTTGTGTCTTTCTTGCTTAATCACCTTTGCTTAAACTCCAGCTTCCTCACGCAAGCTGTTTGCCAGGAAAATGCGTACATATCACATTGTGACACTCTAGACACACTACTGTACACGCTAGGCAGGCATAATGGGCCTATTTAAATGACAGTTAAGGGGGCTGTTAGAGTAATTCAATATGTAAACACACACACACGCAAGCAACATACACATGAGGTAACGTTCACACCTAGGAACAAAGAAATGCAGTCCAACCTACCTACAGATGCACACACTTTATTTTTTATTTTGGCCGGGGAGACCTGGCAGCTCAGTTGACAGTACAAGGAAAACGGCACACTACAATACATTTCAAATAGATTACAGTACAAAGCTGACATGACTATGAAGTGTCATTGTCAGGTGTGGCAGGATGAATGGACCTAAATGCACAACAATGGAATAGAGTTCCAAGGGATTTATTAGGCAATACAGCCGGCAGGATTCATTCCACACAGAGTAGACACAACAAGGGACCGAATAAGAACCCAACAAACACGAACGCTTAAGTAGAAGAACACAAGACAGGCTATTGGGCAGAGACAACGAGGACCAGGCGAAACCAATGAGACAATCAACGTGAGGCTGGCAGACTGGAACAAGACAGATCTAAACAAGAAACATACCAAAACGGGACAAATAGACGGGGGTGGAAGGTCGGCCATGACAGTCATACACCAACAAAGGGAATAAGATGCATAGTACATGTATCCGTCACGGCATGACAGATACAACAGATGCATTTCACTGTTACATGTTCTAAGACCTATTTGATAGGCAGCCAAAGAAATTAATGTGACAAGCTTGAGCTTAACCTGCAGCTTGTTCTAGGACCAACCAAACAGACTCCTCTTGCTGTCTTTATGTGTAATTCTGTGGGTATACACTTGTAACATCCCTGTATAAACAATAGGTAACTTTCCAAGATTACAGAGGCCACAGTGCTATCCACCTGGCACCTATATACACCAGAATTAATTAAGGGGACTTGTCAGCGTGTTTCACACTGATATTTCAGACACACTAGATTTCATGCACCTGCACCGTGAGTGTGTTTCTCCAGCCAGATTCCCTCATCCATCTGCTCCTGTTCGTCCCACGTTGACACACCGCCATCGGTGTATGTGTGCGGGGGTCGGAAAGCACTATAAATGCAGTCCATTTGCCATTTACCTTGTCTTGTAGATCAGGTACGATGGCATTCTGTGCTCACCTGCTGTTGGGATGACAGGGGAATCCTCCTGTTACTGTAACAACACAAAAGCGCACGCACACACGCAGACACGTGCGCGCACACACGCACACACAATGAGTCTTTAAAAGTCTTGTACAGACACACTAATAAATTATGTGATATATATTGTTTATTTACATATTTAGTATGCTGTGTATGCACACAATGCTCTTGTTAATTATGAACCCTTTAAACACACTCACACATTGGGTACAGACCTTGTGTGTGTGTGTGTGTGTGTGTGTGTGTGTGTGTGCTTGCATGTGTGAACATAGTCATCCTGACAGGTAAACCAGTCCTGAAGCAGGTGTTGCCTGTCATATTCTATATCTTCAGTCCCTCCCATAATGCTCCTGTAGTGTTGTCAGTGATCTACATACTGCTTATGATGCAGTGTTGTGCACTCTGCATTGCATCCTGCATGGCTATCACTCTCTCACAGTCAAATCACAACACCTCCTGTTCCTCCTGTCCTCTGCTGCTTTGTGTCCCACGGTGTGGATGGTTTGTTTTTAAGGCAGCCTACTCAAATGACACGCACGCACGCACGCACACAGCAAAGCAAAACAGAGCACGTTATAAGCATCCCTCAAGAATCAATGAAAGTGTCTTTTCCTAAAATGTCTCACCTGGTCTTTCTCGTGGTAATTTCACCCACTTTGTTCTTCCGTTTTCTTATCATCTGCATGTGTCACCCATTACCTTTTAGTTTTTTGGTTTAATCTCCCTCTCCAACCACCTCATCTGTGTTCTGTCAATACATGTGCTCTGTTGTTTATCCCTCCTTTATCAGAGCCTTTTGTGCGTTTACTGTCACCTGGCAACAGGGGACTGGTTGACAGCATATATCACAATACAACAAAGTATGACAACAAAATGGAAAAACAAACTAAACAGACGATGAAGATTACAGACTTAACAATGTCTTAAGGGGCAGGTAGGGGTTAGACGTCTTGCTGAAGGATGCTTAAAAATAAGTCAATTCCTCACCTCTAACTCATGACCGTGTGGCTGGGAGTAGAACACCCACACAACTGCTATCCTTCTCGTGATTCTTAAGGGTGCTGCAGGACACATAGCCACTAAACCAGGCCTGGGCAAAGTCAGGCCCAGCGCCCTTTAAGACTTATACCATGCCCGCCCAGTACATCAAACATTTTAAAAATAATAACACAACATCAAATTACTTGACAAGCTCTGAAGAATGCTATTTTACTTACTGCTGCGTAAAATAATACATGGCTAATGTGAATGTTTGATTATGAAAATGGTGTTGCATAGAAATAGCCTCCATCCATCCATCTTCATCCGCTTATCCGGAGTCGGGTCGCGGGGGCAGCAGCTTCAGCAAGGGACCCCAAAC
>JAODTR010077947.1:0-15053 GCA_025399935.1 Amblyopsis rosae | reverse complement strand
AGAGGAGCATTAAGGCTCTATTAAGGCTAGATAGAAGAGCATTAAGGCTCTATTAAGGCTAGATAGAAGAGCATTAAGTGTGTTACAGACCGTCAGGTTGTCTCTCAGCAGCTGCATAATCAGAGTGCTGTCTTTATACGAGTCTTCACTCAGAGTGTCCAGCTCTGCTATGGCGTCATCAAATGCCTGCGCGCACACACACACACAGACATACGCGCAAACACACACACACACACACACACACAGGTTAGCAGTTAGGGATTGAACAAAGACAGCCGTGCGTTTGCGTGCGCGTATGTATACGTGTGTGTGTGTGTGCATGTATGACTGCGTGTATGTGTGCGCGCACCTTCTTGGCCAGGCTGCAGGCCTGCTCGGGGGAGTTGAGGATCTCGTAGTAGAAGACGGAGAAGTTGAGGGCCAGGCCCAGCCGGATGGGGTGGGTGGGCTGCATGTCCTTCTGGCTGATCTCCAGGGCGTCCTCGTATGCCTTCTGGGAGCAGCCTATTGTCTCTGGGGAGGGGTTACCACGGAGACCGCGTTGAGCCTCGGCTGTGTGTGTGTAAGGTGCGTGTAGGGGGTGTGTAGGGGGTGTGTGTGTGTGCTCTCACCCTTCTTGTCGTCCCCGGCAACCTCTGCCAGGTAGCGGTAGTAGTCGCCCTTCATCTTCAGGTAGAACACCTTGCTCTCTGAGTTGGGGGCGTTCTCTATCAGGTACTTGCTCAGCAGGCCCTGCAGGGAGGCATGATGGTCAGCAGAGGGCGCTGTTGGGGCCGTTCTCATACGGCTCTATGGGACTGTCTCGCACTGCTCCCCTGACCACCCCTACCTTGCTCTGACAGACAGACACACATACACACACACACACACGGCTAAAGGAGCTAAACTGGCGCGTTGGGACTTCTTCATATGATAGAATGCAGATGGCTGCAGAACGGCCGGAAAGAATAGATTGGGATCGATCGGGCCAGAGCAACGACCACAGCTGTTCAGAATAGGCATTGCCTAGTTGCCAGGTTAACAGCTAAATACAGCAGAACTAAAACATAAAATAGCCCGTTTCTGTTGAAGTGTCACTTCACGTCTGAACTATGTTCTCTTTAGAGGCTGGTAGGTTTTAAGAACATGCGCTGCATTTGGCATTCTTCGATTAATCGCTGAAGCAGAATTAAAACTGAATATATAGACGGTTCCAAACCTGGCATTCTAAAATTGACCTAGGCTTACGTGTACTTCTCTAAAGTAGAGGGTTTTCAAATAATGTAATAATTGTCCTAATATCCATTTCTCTTAGTCTAATTCGACTATCTAAGAGAAATGGTTGTTATTTAGCAGACTAACTTTTTATTTACAAACTGGTAAACAGCAAAAAAGATTTACGATTATATTTAGATAGAGGATATCTATGTAGGATACACTCCAAACTACGCTTTTCTTCAGCGGGTGAACTGACAGAACAGGCTCTTTCCCAGTGAAAGCAACACCAAACATCCAGTGTTCCTTGAGAAGATGTAAACGGTAGGTTGTAACAGAGTTTTAGACTACTCATTCTCTAAACAATAGAAAAGACAGGAGTCCACACAACTTCCTCAAAAACATTGTCCTTCCTCAACAAAGTTCCTATTCATTTTTCTATACAGTGCCACCTTTTATTTAGGAGAATATCACTACGACACATTCTAGGTCACGTGAAGTATGTAGTGCTCTAAGCTTCCCGCATGCACCATAGGCGAAGGCCCGCACGACACCCAACACGGCAGATATGCTCTAGCCTTAAACCTGGCTGGAGGACATTCTGTTGAGGCTGGCCTGTTCCTCAGAAGAGCTACATATTGAGTATATGAAATGTTTAGGGATGGCACGATCCAGTTTTTTCAGTCCCGATACGATACAGATAACGGCACTTTGGGTATCGGCCAATACCGAGTACCGATCTGATTCCAGTGTTGAATTAAGTTAAAGGTTAAGATGCAAAGTAAATGACAGCCAATCTCTATTTTAGGACTTAGATGCATTTTAGAAGCCTGCTGCTGATAGTGTGGCCTGGGTAGGTTAGACATGGCTGATGCTTGAAAGTAGGCCTACGAATGTAAATACATTTAATTGGATAAGCCCCATGGATCGGTTACAACTGTCCAAATTTCACCGATACCGATCCAGCTATTTAAGTCAGTATCGGCCCGATTTCCGATCTCAGTATCGTATCGGTGCCATCCCTAATATATATATATACACATACATACACACAATGTATATCTCTTTCTCTCTCTCTGCAATAGCAATAGAGTTGCAGGTAAAGCTTGGCGCCTTGTGCCATTGAGGAACGTCGACAAAATGCTTTTTTTTTCTCACGCTTTGACACTACTGCAAGGCAGGGCCATCAATCAACGTCAGCCGCCTCCTCCCCATCTCTCTCCTGCTGCCCGTTTTCTGTTAGATCCTGTCAATGCTTCAGGCTCTTCCATTTACAAGCACACGCACACACACAAACGTGCGCGCGCGCACACACGCATGCATGTAGAAAGACCCACAGGGGTCTGAATGTGACAGCAGCTGGGTTTACATGGAGACCGTTTTTGTCTTTTCTGAATGGAGTCCTTCTGATTGAAGACGCCGGGTTACCTGTTTACATGGGATGTCATCTAATCGGGTCTGATGTTTTACATGCGGCGTCGCAATTAATTGAAAGAGATGCTAAAAAAAAAAATGCACACATGTAACTTCATGTGTCCCGCTAGCACAAAGGCTAACACGAGCTAGCCTCTCTAGTTGCAGGTACGTCGGGGAGAGTGAGACAACTTGTGTGACGGGTGGGAGAGATTTACGGCTCCAGACGAAGTCACCGTACTAGCTCCCATTCACTTATATGCACGTTGCAATCGCCTTGGTCCAGACGTTGTACAGTGGCTGTGCAGAATAGCATAGCGCCTTGTAGTGATGGGACGATAAACGATATTATCGCTTATCGGGATAAAAATACTGAAGATAATGGTGTCGTGGTGAATGTCCATTATGTGATAATCATTAATATCCTCACATAAGTGTGAATATTTTCACAAGTGACTTAAAACAATCTGTCTAGCTCACTTGTACAGTCCAGTTGTATTAATTTAGTAATTTCTTTATTAGCCTGCCTCTTTCCAGTCAATCACCACCATGGTTGAAGGCTCAGCTTGCCCATTGTGTCCCCCCACAAGCAAATCAAATTTGCTTAAATACAGGTTTCAAAACAAAAAGAATCGCACACAAAATATACGCGTTATTGTGTATGTTTGTGTTGTGATAATAAAAATGATTGTTTCTTAACAACAAGTGATTCCAGTATGTTTTAGTGCCATTTTAAGAGTTTAATAACAAAATAATAATAATAAATAATCGTGATGATATCGTCTATCGCAATTATTTTGCCCAGGATAATCGTGATATCATTTTTCCATATCGTCCCATGCCTATCGCCTCGTCTCCAATTCAGCAGCAACATTAGCTTAATAAGGTAAAGGGTGCGCAGGAGAACGCTACCGGGAAGTAATCGAGTTTAACCGTTTACATGGTAGAAGTCTTCTTCCTCTCTCTCCTTTGACTGAAGGGGTTTCTGTGGAGCATTTTCATTATGGTCGACCATATACCGATCGGAATAACGGGGTCCGTGTAAACGCGGCTACTGATGTCTCCGGTCTTGAACGAAAGAGGACAAAGATGAGAGAACACAGGAGGCGAAGTGAGAACAGAGATGAGAAACAAAAAATAACGTAAATTATTGTATCAAAAGATACGAAACAGACATGAGTTTTACCATATCGGACCGAATGTTACGGTTATTATAATTCTTGTCAACTTTATGGGCGTGAGTGCCTGTGACTTCCAGGACTTATGTCTATAAAAACTCCAGCTCAGGGGATTCCCTACGCGCCAATGAACCGCAGAAACAAACAGAGTTGAGTGACATGTAAATTAGTTGCCATCAAAGCCACACCTACTCAGTTCCTGGTGACAGTGGCCACTAGCTAGTATATGGAGCCCGCCTGCATTCCATCGAAACCATTAACAATAACAAGCCATCACAACATCTTCACAATACCATTTTAGGGAGAAAGAAAATGTATTCTCTATCTTTCTATACTGTTGTACAGTAATTACACTAATTCTCTGGGGACAAGTTCCAACATGTTGGGGGGTATAGGCATCCTCCTCCATATTTTTGTCAGGATTTTGAGTTGCAGTGTGGAGCTTGGCCGATCTTTACAGCGGCTTTGGCCTGTGAACGGCAGCCTGTGGATTTGTAGTGAAAGCACAGTTCCCAGGCCTGCAGTTAGGCCCAATCTGATCTTAATTGGCCCTCAACTCATTTCCTTCTTTCTCTCAGAGCTGTCACTCACCGAGTTGGTCAGACAGAGAGAGGGAGAGAGATGGTGAGTGAGAGAGGGAGAGAGAGAGTGATAGAGAGAGAAAGGGTGAGAGAGAAAGGGTGAGAGAGAGAGAAAGAGAGAGAAACAGCGAGCAAGCACATACTGTGCCTGTCGTCTTAGGTTACTTCTGCCGTTGTGCTTCGCCGGCCTAACAGCAATAAACCTCTCCAGCTTACTCAACTAAGTTCAAACTGCTATGTTACACAAAAATCAGCCTCACACACACACACACACACACAGTACTGCGCAAATGAAACAAAACAAAGCCACAACAACATACGTGCAGGGACACAAGTAAAGTAAACACACATGCAGTGTGCATGTGTGTGTGTGTGTGGGCGCAGTGTCTCTCCATCTCGTATCCATCAGCGGCTGGTGTATTGACATGGACAGATTATGGTTTGTTGACCTAGTCACATGATCTGAGAGCAAGATGGTGGGGTAGAGAGCCCCCAGGGTAGGGGGGGAGAAGAGAAGAGCCTCCGGGGGGTGCTGGAGAGCCCGGCCGCACGGCCTGGATGTGATGACTGACATGGGCCTGTGACTTGACACACACACACACACACACACACACACACACAGGCACGCACGTGCACGCACACACACACGCGCACAAACCCGTGGTGTTTCAACCGTGTTCTCTCTCCTCTATTTCCCCCCATTTGCAGTTGTGTTGCTCTCCCTCTGACCTCATCAGCCAAAGGACGCCGCAAAGCACAGCGGTGCGCGCACACGTGTGCGAGCGCACGTACGTCAGAGCCAAATGCCAAATGCAGTAAATGTGCTGGCGCGCATGCCGCGCATCTTTCGACATACGGTTCAGCGAGCCTCCTCTCCTCCAGCCTTCCCGAACAAACCGTCCCCGTCTCTCTCTGTGTGTTTACCCGCGTCATTTGCATGAGCTATATATTCACAGTGAGTGGACCGTGGCTGTGTAAATAGTGACTGTAACTGAGCTAACGCCTGGCTTTTCGTGTGTAGTCACACACACACACACGTGCGCGCGCGCACACACACACACACACCTACAGTGGAACAGCTCACGCGCATTAATATCTTGACGCTTCCACTAAATGTCCACAAACACACACACACACACACGTACACATATGCCCGCTTGCACACTCTCAATCGCACACAAGTAAACACAATCCACACACACGTCCAAACAAAAGTCACGGCCGATCTCCATTAATTGAATTAGCTGAAGCCGTTAGCATCATCTGTTGACACGGGCCTCGGCAATGTTTGTCTACCATACACACACACACACGCACAGAGAACAGAAACTAGACAGTTACGGAGGACAGCTCTCTCACACAGTGTGTGTATAGACACAGTGTAGTTTAACGTTGAGTTTTCACACTTAAATGCAGCTGCACACTTACGACACACACACACACGCACGCACGCACAACAGACACACACAACCATCTAACTAGTTGGCCCTTTGGTTAACTTACACCCCCCCCACACACACACACACACACACACACACACACACACACACACACACACACACACACACACACGCGCGCGCGCACACTCACCTGGTATGTGCCAATTCCTATGTGCTTAGGATCGATCTTCACCAGCTCCGCTAATGGGTCCTGAACACGTCTGCCTATAGACACTGTTGACAGCACGCGCACGCACGCACACACACACACACACACACACACACAGAGCATACTGTGGTCAAAACAAAGAATTGTGCCACAAAATGATAAAATCATAACAGCGAATTCATGCCTCGTGGGACACTACGGATTGTGTCTTTCATAAACTCGCCATCTGAATCGCACTTATTGAATATGCAAATCTGCATCTTGTAATTACTGAATATATGCAAATTGTCTGCATATTGAAGCAGTGGCCTGAGGGGCCGGCCGATCCAATTGGAGGAGCCCACACCCCCCCCACACACACACACAATCAGTTTTCCAAGGAGAGGGGGTGTCCAATTGTAGCATCTGCACCTGTCTCTTAGCCCCGCCCCCACTCTCCTCACAGCTTCATTGTTGGTGCTGCAGCTAAAGGCCTCCAGCGTTATGAACGAACACACACGCACACATATATTTGGCATGGCAGACATTTAGTAAAAATCACCCTCAAATGCAAACGCAATAGGACCCAGAGAGCAGTGCGTATCCATCAAACCGAAGTTGCTTTTAACAACGGCGACTGTAAGGTTTCAGCCTCTTTTTTTAATATAATGGAGCCAAATGTCTTTTTCAATGAATGTGTTTGGCAGGGCCCAGTGACAAGGAGAAAAATGATAAACACACACACACACACACACTCGCATACACATCAAAACACATGACTTCACACACACGCACGTTCTAAACAGCAGCCCAAGGACCCAGCCCTGACTTGCAGTATGCTGTTCCTACTTTGACAGACACCAACGCTAAAGACCACCTCACGCTCCATGTTCACTTCCTGGTGCTGTGACATGTGCTGTGACACTCGGTTCCGCCATAATAAAGACTAGCAAAAGGAAACTTGGCATAATGACCTTGTGAACATTACCATAAATGGCAGATTTCATTAGACACTGGAAGAGTATAATATACATGTCAATTTTAATATACAATAGAGGCCACTGGTATTGTTTAGTTTGGATAAAAATTTTTAAATATATATATACACATACATACACACACACAGTATATACAGCCAAAGAAATTGTTAGTTTGTCTGTTTTGACCACTGCAGTGGTCAAAATGTTTTCCACAGCTGTGTGTGTGCGCATGTGTGTATGTATATATATATATATAAATTATAACTTTATGTACTTAAATATTGCATAGATATTCCATTGGTGTTTATTGCATTTCACACATACAGTAACATTGCGTGTACATGGTCGTGCATGACGGGCCGTGGCTCAGAAGGCTCAAGGCCCGCCTGACAGCGGTGTGTTTTCGTAGATGAACTCGCCCTCAGATCTCCAGGGCGGAACCAACGGGGAGGAGCGGAGAGGGACGCGCAGGGAGGGAGTGCGTATGTGCTGCGCTGGAATCAATGCACCTCCTCTCCCCGCTCCCCTCCAGCCGCTGCCTGAGATAATATTTAGACGAGGGATGGAGTTTCATGCCCCGGCCTCGCTCAGCACACCGCCAAAACCCTCCTGTCCTGTCTTCCTCCCCCCTTGTATCCTGTTACACTCCTCTCTCTCTCCCCTCTATCCCTCGCTCTCTCTCCCCCCTCTATCCCTCGCTCTCTCGCTCTCTCTCCCTCTCTCGACCTCTCTCACTCTCTCTCTCACCCCCCTCTATCCCTCGTCCCCCCCCCCCCCTCTCTCTCTCTCTCTCTCCCCCTCCCTTCCTCCCTCCCCCCCTCCCTCTCCCTCTCCCTCTCCCTCTCTCGCGTAATGAGCCGATTTGTAAATGGAGCCCCAGTGCAACTTTCCGGCGCTTATTGAAAGTTTACGAGCCGAACAGCGTACTATTAAAGTGGAAGGGCAGAAACAAAGAAGGGAAATAAGGAGAGAGGAGGAGGAGGACGGGAAAAACAAAAGCGGCATGATAAGAAAGAAAAAGACAGAACAGAGCAGCAGAGAATAATACCAGATTAAAGGTATGGTCGGCTGTTGTAAGATTATAGTGAAGCGAATAAATCATACGTCATATTTTCACAAAAATGTATCCTCACATTTCGCTAGCTCGCGGTTCTGTGTGCGTGCAGAAACAAAATGATTCAGCCTTGGCTCCGTAAATAGGATCCTGAGCAAAGTGACGAACACCGCTCACAGCAACAATGCTCTAGGCTTCACAATGTGCTGCAATGCGCGGGGCCGTACTTCTGAGGGAGTTTGTTTTGTTCTCCAGAATGACTGACGCTGCCTTTAAACGAAGGGAGCACTGAAATAGAAAACAAGGCTCGAGTCAAGTGTGATCAGTGTTGGGAACACGCCAGTCGAAATGCCAAGCACGACCACTAGATGTCGCTGGTGCTGCAGGGGACAGGGTACACATCTGCGTGTGCACTTATAGGAACAAACTAAGAGCAGGCAAAACAGACAATATAGCCATCTCTCTCTCACACACACACACACGCTGCTGCGCATGGTGACAGCCCCCACTGTACATGTGACCAGAGTGGAGAGCTGCGGACCGCTCAGTGGCCCCGTGGCTTGATTTAAGGCCTTCGTGGAGGATATCTGCTGGAAGCATTTGTACTCCGAAACCAGTTTGATTCTTTGACACGGCCATTTATTATTTTTTTTCTTGATGATGTATTACATGGGGTGAGGGAGGGAGGAAATGGGAGGGAGAGATAAAGAAATAGAGTGAAGGGGGAGATGAGAGAGAGAGAGAGAGGGGAAGAAAGACATGTAATGCTATCTTCGTTAAATACCAATATGTATCTGATATATTATTGTATTTGTTTTCCTTGTTTCTAATCTATCCTTTGTTAAATGTACCTATTTTCATCTGCTCTTGTTATTACTAGGTTATGTTATGTTTTTTTAGTTAATATCTATGGCAGTTTACCTGCTTTCGGTTATTTATTTTGCCTTTAAACCTATTCTCTCTCGTTCACTCCATACATATGCTCTTCGTTTGTTTGCTCCAGGTCCAAGGAAATGCCCTCCTCTCGTTAGCTAACAACGTCACGATTCACTGTGTGTCACCGGTGTGACAAATAGACATTGTGAGTTTTTGTGATAATATGTATATAATAAGGCGGACCAATCAGGGTGGGGTAGTGAGATGAAGTTGAGGTCAACCGTTTGTTTCTAAAGCCAGATAAAGCGATACAGTTGTAAACACTGTCCAATAGTTTCAAAGTTAACCAGAGCCCAGTAGGAAGCAACGTACTGCGAAATGTTCCCATTGGAGCATGTCCAGATACACACAAGCAGAGACCGTGGTTGGTCACACACAGACATCTGACCTGCGCTTCTCAGGTTGGGGTCCAAGTCAGGCATCTCCTTCACTGCCTCAGGACTCACGCTGTAGATGGATGCACCAGCCTCACTGGTTATACTGCACAGACAGAGACAGAGAGAGAGAGAGAGAGAGAGAGACATTCAACCAAGCCTTTATTGGCACAATTCTCTTCTTACATCCAAAAGTTTAAAACGATCTTAAAACTAAATATATACATATACTTACACACACATATATGCATATACACCCACACATGCATATCCATATATACACACCCATATATACACACAGACAGACAGAGAGAGATTCACCTTGTAAATTTAATAAATGGGCCTGAGAGAGAGAAAGAAATAGGAAAGAACATTCTAGCAGGAAGAGAGGCCCCATCTTGCTATCATTTATTCATTGCTGTTAATGTACTTATGTAAGGGGTACTCTACTTATTGAGCCTGTCAAAGCACTTTGTAAACTATAAAATAAGGGTTACACAAGGGTAGTTGGCGTTCATGACGTGTTCGAGTAATTATGTGATTGCCAGGTCAGAGGTCAAACGTGTCTGTGGGCCAACACATGCTGACTCACCCACAGAAGACACAGTCATCAATACCCTTTTGTATTTAGCTACGGGCACTGAGATGCTATTTACTAACTGCGGTGCACCAGTAGGAATGCTAATCTCCACACAGTGCCTACTGGTAGCGTTGAGTCTTGTCTTGGATCAAACGGAAACATATTTTTGGCAGCGTTTCAGAAAACGGTGTTTAATCCGGCAATACCGATTCGATGCCTGTCACATATGAAGTATTACATTGACGTTACAGACATGTAACAACACAAAAGACAATCAAGCCGTCTAACAGGACGGTTCATGTTGGGCTGTGTTGGGCCATTAGATGGACGGAAAGGAGTACATACTCAAGTATTTGTTGTGTAACCGCCTACTCTATACCTCGTTTCCCTGTATACGATATAAGTCTCCTGAATATTGCATCCTGATCATTTTGCATTCATTACATGCTACATGGCAGTAAAGGAGGTTATGTTTTGTGATCTGAATTATCTTTGGGGGTCACCTGATATTGTTACTGACATGTAACAGAGGAAATGGAACCTTATTAAATAATTAACTTTTTGGTGCGATACATAAGGTTAAGACATTGAGACATGTGTCAGGATGTACCAAGCTATTTATTTTTGATGTGTACAGTACTCTATTATTCCATTACTTGCAAACATCCCAAGACATCATATGCACAAGGAAAATATTCAGTTCCCACTAATCTGTGTGACACTATTGCCATCTAGAGGACATATGAATGTACTGCTACATATACTATGTGCAAGAATATAAAGGGCAGATGCATCCAAAATCCACAAAGGCTACAGACTATTCTAGTGCTGCAGTAGAAAACTGATATTTCTATAAGTGAATTTAGATTGGTTACTAAATTATCCCACGTATCTCCCCTCCATTAAAATGGTCACTCAAGAAATACCTGGTCAAAAAGAAACAGCACATTAGTTACATATAAAGACAAAAAGAAACAGAAAAGTGTGTACAATCCCATGTTATAGATATATAAAATCAGTAAAACACATATGCATGACGGCCCCTTTCATATAGGCCTGATTGATGGATGGAGGGATAGATAGATGGACAGACAGACAGACAGACTCTTATTCCTACCCTAAGGGCTTGGTCTTGCCACTACACTACAACCTTGCCAATCACAGTGTGAGAATCACGCTAATGAGCAGTGGCAGAGGCCTTCTGATGAAAGTCACAGTCAAACTAACCACCCCCCCACCCCCACCCCCCCCCAAGTCCTTGTGCTCCCCGGTCTCATTGTCAAACCCCTTGTCTGTTATCCTTACAGATGACATATCGCCATGGTGACGACACTAATGAGCCTTGGCGCATGGCCTTCAGAGAGGTCAGAGGGAAAGCTGGTTATTAGTCACACACGCACAAATGCACGTGTGCACACACACACACACACACACACACACACACACACACGCCAGACGTTGAACGCTACACATCTCTTTCCTTTAATTGAATACTTAGAAGTAATTGATTTAGTAGCGGTTCAACCTACTACAGTAGTACAAAATTATATTTATGGATTGCCTTATGGATGACTACAACAGTACTATCAGCTACATATTTAGCATGGACTAAGGCACATTCAAATTGGCAAAACGTTGTGTGTAAACATTCCACATTCAAACGGTCACCCTGCGAGAGCTTCGTCCTCACACCGACCATTTGCCCGTGTTCACAAACGTTCACAGCAAACGCAGGCAAACTCAAAGCCAACGGAAGACCTCGTGAGTACGTTCACAGTCCACAACGTTCGCCGTTTTCGAGCGCACTACCGGCAGGGAGACAAAAGGAACGCATTTTAACAGACGAGGAGAAGCACAGAGAGTCACAGAGAGGTTCCAATGGACGGCACTTCCGCATTCGCTTTCTGGAAGAAGAGGAGAACTCTTCACCCTTTAATACAGAACGACACAACGTTCCATGAAAGTCAATGGGGTGGGAGGTACACATCCCATCACCCATTATTAGTCTCTGGGGGCGTTAATGGATATTTGGAGCATTTCACATTATTTCTTAAGTACATACGATCGATCTGAGCCCCCAGCGGTATTTCTGCAGTGAACTGTTTTGTTGTCAATTGACTTGTTGCAGGCCATGCATGGCAAGATGCATGGCAGATGCATGGCAGATGCATGGTAAGATGCATGGCAAGATGCATGGCAGATGCATGGCAGATGCATGGTAGATGCAGCTGTGTGGGGGGCACTGCTTACAGTACGTCGGCCTCTACAGCAGAAATGCCGTGGGTGACACGCCCGCCGGAAGTGCTCCATTTTGTTTTGCTGCCACTGAAATGCGTCGCAGCGCTCCATCGTTCTATAATCGTATCATCTTTGGGAGGAGGGAGACACGCAGCACAGGAGCAGGAAGGCATGCCGGAGGAGGTCAACACCACTGCAAGGAGAGGTAGAGAGGAACGCACTTGCTAAGCTTGACCTCAGGCAGACACGGGAAGGAACATGACACGCGCACGCACACACACTGAAGACAATGACATTTTTTCACATAGAAAAGCGTCCAAATGGCAGGTGTCAGGGTCCGTCAGTCTCCAGCAAGACGTTAGTCTCCAGGCATGGACGCACACACACACACACACTCCCAGCTGCCAGCAAGAGGCACGTCTGAAAAGAGCAAAGTCTCACAGACACTTATGTCAATCTGGGGTGTGTGTGCGTGCGTGCGTGCGTGCGCGTGCGTGTGCTCCCTCACACACACACGGTGTGCGACACACTCATCACACACGTCGGTCAAACGGTGTGCTGTCAGCAGGAGCAGAGGAGCCCTACGGGAGGTGATGAGAGATGAGACGGGGGCACGGTCTGCCCACCAGCGGGGCGCTGGGTGGGGCGGTGTGCAGGCGACATATATGCTGTCCGCCACCTGCCAGTGACAAGTGTCCCGAGTCGGAACACGCGACCAAATGAAGGCCAAGCGCTGTGACCCCTTCAGTACTGCGCTCATCATCACGTCTCACAGTAAAGTTATGGTAGTGAAGAGAAGCTTCTTAATGTACATTGGATGCTAGGATGCCTGCTTGTATTCATTTTTTATTACTGCCTCTTAAGAGACTATACAGTTGGATTCACTTTACTTTCGTTTTCCTTTGATGTGCGCCAGAGTCATTTTATTTTAGTTCGTTTTGCAACCAAACAATACAGTTTTCGTTAGTTATCGTTTTTCTGTAATGCCTCATTTAAATTTTTAAATCTAATAAAACACTAATCTATTTAGACCCACCAAACACCTGTAACGTAATAAAAAAAAAAAATTCCATTTTACCTAATGCAAGCGCTCCAGAATTTATGGTGTGCACACAGCTAAATCGGATGTCATCCAATCAGAAACAAGTAGGCTATTTTGCCACAACCTTAATCACGACCAATGAGTGGAACAACACGATAGTAAAGTGCGGAAGCCTTTCATTGATATTCTTCATTCATTCAATGGCCGCTTGCATTTTTCGCGACCCACTCACTCCCACTAATTAACCCACCCGTGGGTCCCAACGCACAGTTTGAAAGCCGCTGGTATAGACGGTATCATAGTACCACCTTTTGGATCTTCTGCTAATTAGCATTCAGCCAGCGCTAAATTAATGCGAAACTAAAAATAGTAAGCAAACATCAGTCAGTGCCAATGGCGAATGTCACCACTGTATTTGTCGATGCCAATTCCTGTCAACAACGCAAAAAACGTCCGATACTGTTGATTAACATAGCATATGTCGGTACTATATCGGTGCATCCCTATTACTAATGCATTACGCCAATCTGTGTAGTGGTCGGCAACTGCGTTTCTAAGCCACACCTGCATTTACCCTACTACGAAAGGCTCCGTTGCAACAGTAACACTGCAGCACACTAAGACAAAGTACATCCCAACAGACTCCCAAGGCCACGACCCTGTACAACGTCATCCGCTCCCCTCAGTCAACAAGTCATTAGCGTCACAAGCCTGCAACCTAATGCCGAGCGGCCAATGGCATGCCTCCGTTAGATGTCCATCAATCTGACACCTTGCTCTGTAATTAAGACAGTGGTCACACTGAGCCCGAGCATGTTCATGTGTCATGTGCACCTCTAGTCTTTGTTTGAAGGACAGCTTGATGTGCCAGACCTCATGGCATTCCATATTTGATCAATCCTTTCCGTCAACCGTTAATGTTTTGCAGAAAAAATATATGTGCTCAAATTTGTGTTGTGAGTGATGAGATATATTGTGTGAACAAAGAAAATGCAAAGGGCACATATCAATCGAGGAAGGTTATGTCTGTTAGAAGTGTCTCAATTAAATACCGAGACATTTCCCATGTATCCGTCTGAGGATTATCACAAAAAAAGAAAGATAAAAAAGCATCTGCCATGTTTTTGGTCAAATTTTCCATTGAGAATCACACTGTACCCAGAGCCATGTAGAAGAGAGTCGTGCCAAAGGAAGTTAGAAATATTCAATGTTTGCATGGTTCATGGAGAAGTAAAACTGTTCCAGAAGTGCTTGGTGGACAATTTAAATCGATAAATACAAATGCATAACTGCATTTGTTGGTAAATAGTTGTGAATAAATGCATCGAGTGACAATTGTAATAATTAATAGGGTACTTCCAGCATTGGCGGCTAACTTCCAGCAAGAGTTTTGCATCAGCCATTGTTGACGCGACCAGTTGCTGTTAGTGTTGGCTAGGAAAAAACCTTCCCATGAGCCTCTACTGCAGACGCATGCTCCCCTACTGGAAAGAATACACAAGCTCACATGCAGACAGAGGCACTCTTAAGGCCAACAATCAATCAAGGAATGCAACGTTCGAAGCGTAAAGACAAATTGACGGAGGAGTTAAGATATCTGCAGATATTCAGTGCATGTTTATGGCTTGACGGCGCTCAAGGAAATAGAACCACGTTCTAAACCTTGGCACCAATGCCTTCAGTGGGCCTTGGGCTTTAGTCCATCTGAGGACTCGTAATCCATCTATCCCTTCCTCTATCCATCTATGCACCCCTCCCATCACCCTTCTTCCATCCACCCATGCCTTATAGTATATCCATCCATCCTCTTCACCCTTCATCCATCCACGCAAGCACGCTGTGTTAGCAGATTCTTTCTAGGGCAACAATTGACCTACGGACACACCTGTACTTAAT
>JAODTR010077925.1:19080-37217 GCA_025399935.1 Amblyopsis rosae | reverse complement strand
GTTGCTCGGGAAAGGGAAGTTTGGGGTCCCTTGCTGAAGCTGCTGCCCCCGCGACCCGACTCTGGATAAGCGGATGAGGATGGCTGGATGGATGGATGGATGGATTGTTTCAAGCTTTACAGTGACTATTTAAATTGAGGTAATTGAGGAGGAGGTGTCAGGCTGTTGTGGCTGTGTATGGCTCTTCCACATGCTACTGACACTCCTGTTTGTTAAATGAATACATTGTTAAATTGCCAATATGTCAATCCACCAAACAACACCAAACAAGAGTCAACAAATCTTTCATGGGCGCAACTTACACAAATGCATGTTCCTTACAAATGTGGCATCATTTAAAAGGGAAATAATCGGGCTTTCCAATGGTATATACAAGTTATTGCCAAGCAGCATTGTTACAACAAACAAATCAAAATCTACCAACCAGAACCAATAATGTACCAATCACAGAACATTTATCAGTGATTGATAAATTAGTGCTCCCAAACGCTTCACCAAATCTCATCCACCTGGTTTTCTAGGCCAATTAAATAAACATTAGAGCTGTGTTGGTAATATTTCATATAGGTGTAGGATGATAACGTGTTCTATTGTTCTGTGTTGTAGGTGTTGCGGCAGGCCTGGCCTTTCTTTGGAATGTTCATGGAGAAACTCCTCAAAGGGAATATCCAGCAGTCCATCAGACTCTCTAACACTGCCCTCAAAGCCTTCACCTTTAAAAAAGTCCACTTTGGACACATTGTAAGTTTGTGCCTTTTAAAAAATATCCTAATAATCCTGTGTGAGTTTTAGGTGTGTGTTTTTATCCTAAATAGTTTAGGCAATATTGAATAACCATTTGAACATTACATTATTGGACAGTAACTTACACCGGCTGCTTGTATTCACAATATATTATATATTCACATTATATATATATTAGTAATAACCTGGCAAAATACTGAGCGTCTTTTTTGGAATATTAAAATTGGAATTGTTATTCCACTTCAATAAATTCCATTGATGGAATTCCCAAATTTTGGACCGTAAACTGTCTGCTTTGTGTCTGATTTCAGCCTCTCAAGATCACTGGACTGAAAGCATACACTCATGAATTAGACAAGAGGGAGGTGATTCTGGACTTCAATATAAGGTTGACAGTGCTGTACAGTACTGTGTGTGTGTGTGTTATATTTCCTTTTCCTCTACTGCATGTATTTTTGTAATTGTGATTCTGTATATTCCAGTTATGAAAGTGATGTGGACATAGATGCAGATGTGAAACCAGCAATCACAGCTGGGATCAAAGGACTCCAGGTAGACATTAGACGTTTGTTTCTGTGTTACATCCGTGATACTATTGTGTGTGTGTGTGTATATACTGTAGACTACAGTATACAGTACTGTATACTGTATATACGCACACGCACACATTCACACACACTATATATATACTGTATATGTATAGTGTGTACTATATATAAACTATATATATACTGTATATATATAGTGTGTAATGGTGATGTAGATCATCTTGGTTAAAAAACGCACATTTTCATATCAGCTAAACTGATCTAGTGAATCTGCCCTGACTCATTCTAGCTCAGTGGGATGCTCAGAGTGATTCTGGAGCCTCTGATTGGTCAAGCTCCATTAGTAGGAGGAGTGACGTTTTTCTTCATGCGTCGCCCTGTGAGTGATCAGTAAACAATTTATTCAGTTAAGCTGTGTGATAACAGCCAATAGAAAGGTCCAATCACGGTCTACATTGTCTTACAGACCCTGAAGATCAACTGGACAGGTTTGACAAACATCCTAGACAGTCCCGCATTTGGGTTAGTTTCCACAGAACTTCCCTTTTCATTTAATGAAAATACTCACTTTTGCATGTATGCGTTTTGCTAACATACTGTACAGTATATACATTTTTATATTGAAGGAGTACAATGTATTTCAGCCCTTTTTAACGATGTTGTAAATAGTGACAATGTCTTAATGCTGTTGTTTTCTTGATGTTCTTGACTTTTGACCTTGTCTCCTCCATTACCAGTCACCTGTCTGAGGATACCATTATCGATATCATTGCCTCTTTCATGGTGCTGCCTAATCGCATGTGTATCCCCCTCATAGACCAGGTCAAAGTGGACGAGATGAGGTTCCCACTACCTCGCGTATGTGAAACACATGCATATTAGACACACTGACGTCCAGGATATACAGGTTTATCAACAACAGAGCGTTGCACAACAGGGCAGCGTATTGAATGGCTTCACTATTTCCCTAATAGTTTACACTGTGCTATGCAAATCAAAGTAGACAAAGTAGTATATGTGCACACATTCTGCCCTATCTGGCAACAAAAACACACCAGCCTCTTTATCTGGCAACTTCTGTCAATGTTCAATGTCTGTCCTCACCAATGTTGTGTCCACATGGGATGTGGTATGTTTACATTGTTAATGTTGGTGTTTATTTGTTTACTGTGTTCCCTAGGGAGTGGTGCGAGTTCACTTGATAGAGGCCAGGGATCTAGTAGCTAAGGATACGTACATGATGGGCTTGGTTAAGGGCAAGTCTGACCCATATACGTTACTCAGGGTTGGCAACAAGCAGTTCAAAAGTAAAACGATCAAGGAGAATCTGCACCCACACTGGAATGAAGTATATGAGGTAATGTAAACTGTACACGTTATACATAAAATAAGTAAATACTCTAATGTAAGGTCTTCTTAAACTCCCCTCCTTGACAGAGGCCTACAGACAGAGCTTTTCATATAAAATAGTATTTATTAATTCAACATCCAGACAACTATAAAGCATTAAGCTGTCTGTACAAGTGGCACGTCAGCATAAGTAAAAACACAATTCCCTATAGGGGTACAAAACAGTGACATAGGACCCCAGCCTATTCTCCGTCAGAGACAATCACCACAATATCATCAGCAAAATGGTCGTGATGACCGGTGTTTGTAAAAAGCTCAGAGAAAACCTGCGATTCACAAACACCTGATTGCACTTTCCTTTAATGCTTTAATGTGCTGCGAATTACCTTATTCCTCATAATAGCAGCGCACTACCATACAACACAGCGGCACCTTACACATCATACTCAGTAGACTAGATATTAACTGTAGTTGTTTCATCAGTTTGTAGTGCATGAGGCCCCAGGACAGCATTTGGAGATTGAATTATTTGACGAGGACACAGACAAGGATGACTTCCTCGGGAGGTATGGCGACCCTAATCACATGAAAAAAGAATAACTGTGTAAAAAGAATTGATCAATAATACAATAATAAATAAACATATACATATACAGTATATATATAATATATATATATATATTATATATATTATATATATAATGGAAATACATGAACAACTTTGACTAACACTTATGATTATTGAGCTAATGTGTAATGTTCTAAAAAAAAGAAAAAAAAACTGCCATGAATATGATTTATATATGATTTAAAAAAAATGTTTTACCTCAGGTATAGCCTTGATTTAGGAGAAGTGAAGAAGGACAAAATAATTGATACGGTAAATATTTTAAAAAGTGAATTTAAATGTTTTATTTGCTCAATTCTTCTACTGGTAATCTGATGTGTCCATTATGTTGACAGTGGTTTCCACTGGAGGGAATCCAGCATGGAGAGGTTCACATGAAGCTACAGTGGCTTTCCCTGCAGACAGACCACAATCTATTAATCGAGGTGCAGTAGTTCTGCTTTCCTTAAACATCTGTCATCTGGCAGCATCAAAGAAGCACGTTAAAACCTCTCATACGGTTTTATCAAATCCAACTGCTCTATCATACATCTAATCCCATCTGTCTGATTACTTTGTCTGCTAGACTACAGATGGCTGTGCGTGTGCTATGCTGGCTGTATACCTGGACAATGCTTCAAATCTACCAGTAAGTGACTTTTACTATTGTTGTAATTTAATGTGAAAGAGATACGGTCTAATAGACTAGTGGTGTGTGCCTATGAATTATTGTCATATCTTTCACTAGAAAGACCAAAGTGAATTCACCAACAACCACCAAAAACACGGAAAGCATGCAAAGGAAAACAAGGTAAGACAATTGTTGCTCTTATTTTAAACAGACAATCAGCTTTTTACACTATTATGCCAGTATTCATTTTGAGGAATTGTTTTTAGGAAGTGAATGCTGCCTGACAAATTGTCAACATTTGTTTTTCTGATAAGGCTTGAGGGGTGAATGTGCATGTGTAACATCTCCTGCACGTGGAATTTCCTGTTTGATGGGTGAATGCTTGTCTTTTGACAAGGGTGTGTTACCAGCCGGTTTTTGTTACTGTGCTATGCTCACCTATTGTGGTCTGTACTCTAATCCACAGATTAGAGATGTAAACTACACACATTTGTAAATGTGGCCATTGTGTTTATGTGTGTATTCAATCAAATTTCCTAACATATGATTGGACAAGGCCTACCTACCTTTATCTCACCCAATCAGACTTCAGATTAGCTAGAGGGCTGGTGGAAACTAAATTGTACAATAAAAGCCAATGTTGCTATCGGGGAAAAACTTTAGCTAGCCGCTGATTGTTTTCTGCTCGGATAATAATTGCTTTTGCATTGAGGGGTTCCTCACTGCGGCTAAATGAAATTGGAGCTTGCAAGAAAATGGTCTCACGATAATAACCTGCTCTGTTAGACATGCTGTCAGTGGTGCCTATTACCGCCCTCTACTGGTCAAATAGAAAACGTTAGTAGGTCTACAGTACGGTCTCACGTATACTCAGAGGATAGCATTATCTCTATTAGTTCTAGTAGCTCTGAGATGAACACTTCTACAAAACTAGAATGTTAATTTAGCAAATAAAGTCTCTCAGTCAAGAATATTTAAGTGTGTGGTCATCCGAAGTTACTACAAAATATACAATTTAATATATAACATTTCTGCAGTGCAGGTGACATTGTACATTGCAATGTGTTGTCTGTTAATAATAGTTCCTTACCCAGTAATATAACGGTACTTATCTCTTGTGCTTGCCAAACTCAAGTGTATTCAATCTCGAGTGGTCCTGTTTTCTATTAGATGTGGAATGCAGTGGAATGCATTAGGCCAAGCAGGCAACTCCCTGTTGGTTTGGGGATGGGTTCTCTATTATCAGTTCATACATATTCATGATAGTAGTTCGGAGACATGATTATAATCAGTCATATAAACCACCAGCACTGCCGTGAAATAATGACTATGCCTCCCAGACGACTACTGTAGCCGCCAGTTGTGCAAGTTTCCTGGATCAGGTTGATTGATTCTTGTGCGTTTGTTAGTGCACTACAATAGTACTAGTTAGTAATTTGTGTTCATGGAAAGCGTGTCTCATTGTCTTTTTATTTTCAGATCACAAGGAGAGCTGCCAATCCAAACTCATTTGTGGAATTGTCCATCAATGACCAAATTCAGAAAAGCAAGGTTTTATCTTTTTACATTACATTTGATTTTGTTTTAATATTTAACAGAGAGAAAGAAAATTACATTCCATAATCCATTACACTATAGGTTTATACTGTGTGTATATATATATATATATATATATATATATATATATAAACTGTACGTATGTACATACATACATTTATTTTGTCATTAGTTAATATTCTTGTCTCTCTAGGTTGTGTATGCATCTAAAGACCCAGTATGGGAACAGGGGTTCACCTTCTTTGTGCACAGTGTCAAGAACCAGCAGCTCAGTGTGCAGGTCTGGTGCAGACGTTTGTCTTTTTTTCATTTATTTATTTGAAAAATAGGCATAAATGATATTGCTGCTAAATCAAATTGGTACTGTAGCTTCCCATAAAACGACCAGTGATCTTAACATAGCAGGTGGATACAGCTTGCATGCTAAAGCAACACGATTCCATCTAAAGAATGACTGCCATCCACTACTGCTGTCCAAACTCAGCTCATACAAATGACATAATGCAACAAGCCAGTCTGTAGGGGTTTTAAAGTGAACCTGTATGGCATTATAGTACCACAACATGCCATCACCATGTTCTGTGGGCCACATATATACTGGGACGCACGTGTGGCCGACACTGATATGAAAACAAATAACGGAGGAACTCGGATTAGAACACAGTGTGCTTTTATTCTCTGCTCAGGACTCTTCCAGCTGTTACTCTAGTTGTTTGCTGCTATATATGTTTAAAATATCGTATAGACCACCTTAAAGATCACATCTTCTTTTGTTTAATCTGTAACACATGTATAACTAATTGAAGTATTGTGCATAGAACACCATCACGAGCCCAAAACATGCTGACATAACATATGACTAAACTCTTGGCACTTAACACTGTAAAATGTGAATGCTGTAGTTCCTTATTTAGTTACTGTATGATCATTGCATTTGGTTTGTCAGTGTTTCATTATTTTTCTGCTCTTTTTAAACTGTGTTGGTAAAGCATTATTTATTTACACATTCATTCATTTAATGAACAGGCATTTTAATGTGTTCTTAGGTCAAGGAAAATGACAAGAAGAGTCTGGGTGCTTTCAGTTTACCATTAAGCCGTCTCTTGAACGTCTCTAACATGTGTCTGGACCAACGCTTTATGCTAGAGCGCTCTGGAACCAGCAGCCAGGTCAAGATGAAGGTCACTCTCAGGGTACGTGTGCAGTGCACTCACACACACACACACACACACACACACACACACACACACACACACACACTGGGTTACTCTGGTCATGGAACGTCATGGGATTTACAAAGGTTATTCTAGACAGGGAATGTCATGAGGGGATTATTGGGCAGGGATAACGTTCTCTGACCCAACTCTGCCATTTCAGGTTCACAAGATAATATCTGCACATGCTTATAGGTGATGGAAATTATGTTTGTAGTTATAAAATGTTTGGACAATTTATAATTTGTGACTTTTTAATCTTGTACTAGATTCTTAATGTGGAAAAACCCAAACCCAAACCAGTCCCAAATGCTCCTCCAAAACATAAAGCACAAGCACCACACACCAACCAAGACACCAGCACCTCTTCAAACCTCTCTGCTCCCACCTCTCCTGCTTTCTCCACCACCGCTGCCCAAGCCCCGCCTCCTGCAGCTCACTCCACCAATGGCTTCAATGGAGAGTATGAGCCGCATCGACGCGGTTCCTTCCTAGTCTCTGAAGGCCAGCGGACAGCCCCACACATGCGTCGCTTTGACTCTCACAGTCTGTTGTCAGACAACTCCATTGCTTCATCTATGTTTGACCTATCAGAAGGAGCCCCTTTTCCAGAGTAAGTGTGTATGGCGTTGAAGATATGACAGGATAATGAGAACTTGTTGAAACTGTAGATATGGGGACTTTGAGACAAATGATAGGAGGAACATAGCAGAGGCTCTGAGTCTAGAAGGTCACAAAAACTTTTCTAAATACAATATATGTTTCAACTAAGTAAGGCCAAGTCCTCACATAAACATGTATCTATTTTGAACTGGGATTTTAACCCTTCGTTCTTATAAACATCCCGCCCACATCAGTACAGTTTTAAAATAATCTCTGTCCACATGAAAATGCAAGAAAACTAAATGAAAATCGCCTCATGTAAACAAAGGAGGTCACTTTGACATTATAAGACAAAAACTCAGTTTTCAGTGTCTACAGTCAACACGGAAAACAGTTTCAGAATATCTTCAACCTAAAGTTTTGCAAAAGGTCAATTGGCAGTTACCTACAATGCAGTTTGCGTGTGGACAAAAGGCCAAAACACATTGACAAGTACAAGTACCCCTGAGTTTTTCTCTTTTGACTGCCAGAAAAAAAGAGAAAAACGCAGCAGTACCACAAAGATGATTGAGAATTGACTTTATGTCAGTTATTGTTTCAAACGTCTTAGGGATTGAATGTAAAGCAATGTTGTCCTACATTTTGACATAGCTTTGTGTGCATATCATTTAGCCATTAAACTCCATCATGTGTACATATTTGTGATTATAATTGTTAGACTAGTGAGACATAACAGTGTTTTTAATGTTACAGGGCTATCATGAATCATAAGGGATCCTTTGGCGAGATCCAGCTGTCCATGCGCTATGGCACTTTGAACAAAAAGCTCATTGTTGTTGTCAACTCCTGCAGGTATTTCAAATCTACACCATACCATTGTTTGTTTTTTTATCCAGGCTTTGCCAGAATCCTTAAATAATGATTAGGGGCTACATTTTTGTATTTGTTTGTTGACTTGGACTTGAGCCCCAGAAGTCAAGACTAGGGACTCTACTACTACTGTATCACATTGAACATTGTTTTCATTGTATCTTTTCCGACAGGAACTTGTTCCCCTGTAATGAGAATGGCGCTGATTCCTATGTCCGTCTCTATCTGCTCCCCGACCAGTCCTGGAGACACAGAAAGAAGACCCAGGTCAAAAAAAAGAACATCAATCCATCTTTCAATGAAAAGTAAGTGCATTTCTGCAATGTAAACATTTTGATGTTTATCTGTCTGTTTAATTTGCTGATCTCTCCGTATCCTCAACACAGTGTTACTGTCACCCACACAGGTTTGAGTTCAGCGTGTCACTGGAGGAAGCGGTAACACGGAAGCTGGACTTGGCCGTGAAAAACAGCAGAATGTTGCACACGCGTGAGAGGAAGGAAATTGGCATGGTAGGGCAGTAGATATGAGTGCAAGCTACATGTATGATTCCACATTCAATTACATGTAGTCTTCCTGTCAACAGGCCCTGATAGATCTTTCCCAGGTAGACCTTGTCAATGGCAGTACACAGTGGTAAGGCTTACATTTACACTTCAGCATGTTTTCTTATATGTGTATAATTTCTAAACTAATTTAAACATTTCATATGCAAATTATTATAATAAATATACACCTTTTGTAGATTTATTATTTTCTTGTTTTTGGTGTACAAAATCTGCACAATATTGTATCAGGCAGCAGATTATGATAATTACATCCCCTTCAAATTTTGCACATTCCATTGTAGATTTAATTTGAAATTGATGCATTTGCCATTTGTGCTCATTAATCTACACCCAAAAACCAATAATTACAAAGGTAATCTGAAATGTATCATTCACATAAGTATTCAGGCCCTTTGCTCTGGCATGCTAAAGAGTGGTCAGATGTGGCTAGAACGAGATTTGAGTCTACATGTGCCAAATGGAATTGATTAGACATAGTTTACAAAAGGCACACACCTGTAGATAATGTCCCACAAATCACACTGCATGTCAGCACACAAAACAAGCCATGAAGTCCAAGAAACTCCGTAGATCTCCATGTTAAAATTGTGGTGAGGCATTCAGACCAGGGCAAGCGTATACAACTCCTTTATTATGAAATGAAACTAGTTCCTAGATCTGGCTGCATGGCCAAACTGAGTAACAAGGCAAGAGTCACTCAGAACTCTGAAAGTCATCTGCAGAGATGGTCAGTTGACTACATTGACAGCCAAATGGCATTTAAAGGCACTCTGAAAGTGTGAGGAAAATGATTCTCTGGACTGATGTTACACAATCTACGTAGCATGATGCCTCCACCAGCATAGGTGGAGGCACCGTGCTACGAGGGTGTTTTTCAGGGGCATGGGACACTGGTCAGGATTGAGAGAAGGATGAATGCAGCCAAAAACAGAGGCCCTTTTAGAAAACCTGTCCGTGCAACCTCAGACTGGTGTCGGTTCAGCATGTCAATGACCAAGAACGTGCCTTCGGGATAAGTCTCTGGCTGTCCTTGAGTGGCCCGTCCAAAGATAAAGCCCTTCCGGGAAGAATGGGATAGCATTCCTAAGATGACTTGCAGTTGTAATTTCTGCCAAAATGGCTTCTACAAAAGTATTGAGTCTGAGCACTGAATTAAGATATTAACATTTTAAATACATTTTTTTTGCCATTGTATTTTGTTTGGTGTAGATTAATGGGCAAAACATATGTATCAATTTAAAATGAAATAATAGTCACATCTTAAAGTCTACAGTGAAATTAAAGCAAACTAATCTGTTCTTGCATTGTCAATCTCCTCTGAAGGTATGAGCTCACACTACCTGGACTGAAGAAATCACACTAGTGGATACAGCTTCTTGACTACCAGGCTACAAAATGCAGTTGTAATAAATGTACAGTATAATATATAAACTTCAGAGGCTATGGTAAAATCAAACGATACACGCCATGAAACTGTCTGAACATGCAACCAACAGGATAATATTTAGACCTTGTCTAGTCTACCAACATTGCCATGATTTTAAATTCTTACAAGCATACAGGTTTTGTCATGTTATTGTGATTCACATTTTGTCACTACTGTATATAAAATAAATGTGTTTATACTGACTTAATGTTCATGTCTGTCTTCCAACCCTATTGACTGTTTGTAAAATGTGGCCAAGCACAATTTGATTCCAGCCTTGTGATAGTGTATATATTCTTGTTATTATACATAATGTTTAAATGACAGATTGCTGTATACTGTAGATTGTTGAATTACATTTGCTTGTAAAACATCTTAAAAATGTTAAAAAGTTACAGAAACAACATATCTAACATGAGTAAAATCAGGAAAGTGCATTTGGATTAATTAAATACATTTTCATGCACGCTTTCTTTTTCACAAACACATTTATAATCCTCCCCATCCTCCACATATAGAATAGACTCTAAATGTGTTACGTATTATTATGGCCTTGTGAAAATAGCGTGCGGTTGAGCCAACCAGCCAGAGGTGTACGGGTCATTGGGGAAGGTAGTCATGTACGGTAGAGGAGAAGAGCTTCTCTGGGCTCGAGGAAGAGCCATGCTGCTCACAATCAAGCCTGGAAGCCAACAAAACAGCAATAGAAACCTTGTTTATTATGCGCTTAGAGTCAAAGGTAAATATGTTTGTGCTTATGAATATACATCCTATAGCCTTGTCCTCACCAAGGTTGTGTCTCTTGTTGAGGGAGTCTCTGCTGCTGGAGTCAGAAGAAGCAGAGGTGCTCTCTGTGGCGCTGGACTTGACCGACCGCACCGATGGGACCGATGTCACGGGAGGGTTGGGTCTGGGCCTGGCCACGGCACCAACCGATGCTGAGTGGCTCCACTCTGAATGACAACAACATCATTACTGTACCAAGAGTGAATAGGAATTATGAACTAACGTAACACAAGGTGGCATTCAGCAGTGCTGCGCTGCTCACAGGCATCAGGGCAAGTGTAAATCTTCAGTATCAGTATACAGTAGGCTCTATTGTCCTACTATTGATGTGATTGTGAAGGCATGCAATGGGATCATTGGATTAGAGTATTAAACAATTAGACAAGCATGTTGCTTGATTTATAAATACTTATTAAACTATATATACTTAAATCAAATAAATAAATGCTTACTGCAGGAAAGAACAGAAATGTGATCAGCAACAGCTAAAAACGCTTTAATTATCCTGGGGACATGTTCTTAATGTCATACCAGAGTTCTCTTCCAGGCGAAAGCATCCAAAACAGAGGTGGACCCTCCACTGTTTCCTGACATTTTCCTTCATTAGACAGTGGAAGATGAAGATGAACAGTCCTGGACAATCAAACATAAGACAGGTGTTGGTGGCCTAAACATGTTCAAATCCCTTCCCTCTACCACTATCATGAATACTAATAATCAGCAAACACAGTGCTTCTAGAAGGCAAAAAATATTATTTTCACAGAACTACTGTACATAGCCTACAGAAATGATAAACCCCTATGCAATTGAAATGAACAGGATTGAAACCTGTATTGGATTGTACATTGTTGGGAAAACATCAGTGCATAGGTCAGTGAGTGGTATAATTGTGAGTGGTATAATGTATTACTGTTATAAGCAACTTCCATATTTTATATTATACTAATCACACACACTCACACACACAACCTTGTAGGGTGTTAAGTCCAGAGAACAGATAGAGAAGTGGGATCCTGGCTGGCCCCCAGGTGAAGAAGCCTACCATCCAGGTGAGTCCTACTAGCAAGGTGAGACTGACCATGCCCTTCAGCTCCTGGAGCAGACCCCCGGTGATGCCAGCCGGGCGGTTGGCTCGCATGTGACGGAGCTGCAGCGCCACAACCACAAACACCTGACAGAACCGATCACCCTCACTTCACATTGTTGAATGAACTACCAGCAGCGATGTACTATTTACAGGCATAATAATCATGTCTGCAACTCTTAGAAAAATATGGCACTCCAAAGATATAATCTAATGTGTCTACAGCTTCCCAAAGAATGAAATACTTATTCCCAGCAAAAGACAATGTGTTTATTTTACAGCGGTGTTGAACAGAAAGACCAGCGCTGCATAGCCAACCACCGACAGGTAAAAGGTGACGTCGTCCTGCAGCCAACAGCTGGTTAAACAAGGATGACATCCAGGGTTACATGTACATACAGAAAGGGAAAGATAGTGTCATACCTGTCAACCAAAACCAGTGTTACTCTAACTTCACTGCTTACTGATCTCGCCATCGAGTGGAGAGATCTACCGGTGACTGGAATATTCTACACTTCTTGACGTTAACAAGACTATCAACAGAGAAATCGCTCTATATTTCGATTATAACGGTTAACGGTATAACGGTTTTGGAGAAAGTTAGCAGTTCAAATGGATACAAAAATCTGTTCTGTGTTCCAGAAGAAAACTCACAAGTCCTCAGAGTTGTCCAGCGGTTCTATGTTAGGCTGAGCATCTGTGTACAGATGACTGCCATAAGCCTCTCTGTTCACAATTAGCACCAGGACACATACCAGCAGAGGAAGGCCTACAGTGGAGGAAATATACATTAACATGTTAGTTAAACACAGCAAAACAACAGTGTTTATTCATATTTGTTCCTTTAGTTTAAAAGAGCGCTACATCTATTACATGTATTTATTCTATTTCGAAACAATGTTTTTGTCATATGGTGTATGTCGTGCTCTTCATCAATAGTCCTCAGATAGCAACTGATATCTCTGCTAAACTCCACATCTCACCCCATCCCAGGGCACATAACTTGAGCATGTACGAGGGCACGTAGACATTGAAGACTTTGACCAGGGCCAGGTACATGTTGACCGCCTCCAAGCCCATCCACGTGAATGAGGCAAGCAGGAAATAGTGCAGGGTGGACGCCACAGCCATGCACAAGCCGTACAGGCCCCAGGACGACAGCCAGGAGTTGACCAGGAAGACCAGGTTAAGGCCCAGCAGGGCCAGCGACAGGTGGATCAGGATCTGAGCGGGATAGTCCCGACGCAGCTTCCTGAGTGGATGGAGAGCGCACTGATTAAAGGGACATTCCTCAACTTGTGTCTGCAAAAATGTGACGCTACACCTTCACTCACAGCAGTGTTTCCCAATTATGGTCCTATTAGGACCCACTGATAACAACCCATTCATTTGAATCATGTGTGTTGGAGCAGCGAGACATCACTACCACTAACCTACAGCCTCTTGCATTTTAATGGATGCTTTTTAATGGTATTCCAAATACAAGAAGTATAACAAGCAGTATGTCGGTGTACTTAATGCCAAGGTAATAGCATAAACAGTATTATTAACAATTAACCAATGAAAAACATGCATGTTATACTTTGCCATTGCAATCGTCATCCTATATAGTCACATATTCAAGCACAATGTCAAGGCAGCCTTACTCAAAAGAGATGTAGGTAAGAACTGTCACACCCAGGAACAATGATGAGATTCCACAGCCCAGGTAAGTGATAATGGTCAAGACCTTCTCATTAGCTGGGTCCAATGGGGTCCGGGAGACATCCTAGACAACACACACGCACGCACGCGTGCGCACACACGCATGCGCACACACACACTGTATCAAACTGAAGGTATTGGTGTTTAGTTGGAAATACTGTAGGAAATTAATAGAATAAATGCATGTTGAAGCAAGAAACAGCCATCCAACAGAGGCGTAGGCCTACATAGGACATGAACATACCATGAGAACACCAAAGTGAGTAAGGTGATTACATAGACAAGTTGTGTAATCTGTGCTGGTGTTGTGTTTTCTGCAGCCATGACTATCCCACCCTCCGTGGCCACCTGGACAATACCACACGCACCCACACACGTGCGCGCACACACACACACGTTCATTTAACTGCCTCAATTTATCAACTGACAGTTTATTATTTTAGTCATATACTGTACGTATTAAAACATATATTAATAACCTACTGTGTTTATTGAAGTTCCAGTACACACATTGCACATCCATGTTAAGCTTTAACAAAAAGGAAAATATTTGTAATTGACAAAACGATACACACTTGATGACCGAGGCAATCATACATTTTTAATGATTTCGAAGGATCAATGGTAATGTAAACATATGTATGATAAAAAGAATCCTAAATATTCCTACTGTATTGGGTACAATATGGTGGAGGGTCACTTTTACATCCTCAGCTAGGTCTGTGATTGGACGGCTGTTGTTGGTCACACTAGCTGCCACAACAAAGGTGTTTAATGACAGTTGACTTTGACTGGTCTGAAACTAAAAACAATAATATGGTTATTTGTGCATTACCTTCAAAATGTACTATAATACAAATATATCTTTGTCAATGAAATTATTCACATCTCAAATCTGTCAATGTAAAAATGGCTTCATTATTTGTTAACCAACTGACCATTTTCCATCATTACAGTAGATGTATCTTATTGATCAATTATTACAGTATGAATAGAGAAATCATAGTGTAACTTAGCTAAGAAATATTTCATAACTAGACAACATAATTGTAATAAACAATTGAATGTACCTTGAAGAGTTTTGGTACACCAAAGAACTGAAATTGAATTCTTGGTGGGGTCAGGCCATTCTGGGGAAAGCTCTGCTGCAGAATCTTGGGCAGAGAAATGAAAGCTACCGTACTCTTATATGGATCCTTGTTGATGTAAATCTACACACAGAGATTTGTAACAAATTCAGGTAACAGAATTACATCTAAGCACAATATAATAAAATATGTTATTTTATGCGACATAGTATGATTATAATCTGACTGGAACGTGAGAGCAAAGTGTGAGAGGAGGATATTAATTAAAAATATACACAGCATACAGTATTTATTTGATATATCTTTGAACCTCTGACCACACCTTAACTTGCTTTCTAACTAAAAACAGATTTAGACCCCATACAAAATGATGACATATCTTAACTGCACTGACTAACCTCAGGATTAAGCCCCCCAACAGACGACACTCCAAAGGTTAGACTGGTAAACTGTCCAGGAACTACATCCACCACTGAGATAGCCATGACTGGAGCCACAAGGGTGGACCAGCCCTCATCATAACCCCACATTCTGTCTCCCACCGCCTCTGTAATGTTCAGAATACTACGGAGGAAGAGAGAGAGGGAGAGATAAAAGGATTAGTGGCTAATGGAAGGACAGAGAGAATTGATATATATATATATATATGTGTGTGTGTGTGTATATACATATATATGTGTATATATATTCTATATGTGGATAGCTAGTGCTCTCCTTCCCCCTCTATCCTTACGTGTTGGTAAATGGTAGCAGGTCGTTGTCAGAATCCAGGATGTCAGAAATAATGTTGATAACGGCTCCGCCCAATGTGGGCGTGACCACGGCGACATCAACGATAGCCTTAAGCTTGTTGAGAACAGTGACTAGCTCCTGGTAGCTCAGGGTGGAATGGTCACTGAGCAAGCTCTTAATCATGTCTAACACTTCCGGTGCATTCTCTGATGAAGATGAATACACAGTATAGAGGAAAATGCAAATAGCCAACCATTATTTAAAATGTCCCATTTTACTAAACTATCTGTGTAGGCCTACAGACTGTTGTTTTTTATAATGCTACTGTATAATACACACAGAGTAGGTGACTGCTGTTCTTATTTTGCCCTGCTTGTTGTGGAAAATGTAGCCACCTTTAAAGATTACTCGATTGTAGTAAATAAATAAAAACATTATTTATAGTGGCTTTAGCAAATAAGTCAACTAGAAGGAATACATTTAAAATTTGAACAGTGTAACCAGAGACTTTAAAATACTTTGATGTAACTAACCAGCAGTGACATTTATACGATCCAGATCTGGAATCGTTATCACCACTAGAGGGCAGTCCTTCAGGTCAGGGGCCATCCAGTTGGTGCTCAGACACAATTTACTGTAACAGATATGCAGATATGAATTAGTCGATGCAACATACCTTGGAAATTACAGATTCAAATTGTACTTCTTTATAAAAAAAAAATGTTAATCTAACAGATAAATCATTAAATGTTAAGGTGTACAATTAAATGTGATACCAGTAATTATCAAACTAATAAAATGTGTAGGCCCTATATCTCTCAGGTAGGCTATATGTTATATATTATAGTTTCTTTATGGCTATAGAAAAGGTGACTCAACATATGCAGCCTTAACATTGCAAAACAATCAATATCTTTTTTAGCATCTCGCATCTTGCCTCTCACCAGTGTCGAGTGGCTCGTTGATGAGGGTTTCCTGGGCATGGCAGGGTGGCATTGCTGGGTGCATGAGTAACTGGCCAATTGAACAGGCCTTTTCTAGACTGATGGGCATGCGCCGGACACTGCACTATTGCTAAAAATAGACAACAGCGAAGGAAATGTAGAGAATGAGATTGAGAGGCAAACAAAAGGTACGGGAATTGGTATATTAATAATATTTGGAAAGAATCTGATTAAAGTAGAATAATTGTGCTTATTTACATATGTGGCTGATAAGGATGTCCTGGGTTTCAACAGTTACAGAACCACTGCTATAGGGTAATTCCAGAAAGAATCGAATACGCTGCTTTATTCCTTCTGAGTCTGACAATGACCTCATGACCTGCACTTGAAACACACAGCTCTCTCTGCAGACAAAAGAGTGTTTTGTATCAAAATCTCATTCAAAAGTGTTTTTTTATTTAATATTTATTGATGAACACTGCAAATGAATATTGTCATATTGTCTGTATTATTTGTTTAAGTAGAGAAAGTAATCTCATTGATCCATACCTAGAATTCGTTTGTGATGAAACCTGGAAAATAATGTTTTGAATGAGAGTGACAAATTCAAAGGTAATTTATAGTACAAAAGGAAATGTTTCCCATCTGATCAAGGTACCACTCAAATTGTGTTCCGGTACAGTGCTATTATTCGACCTCTAAGGTAATAAGGACATGTATTCTACTTTACTAGATATTTAGTTACCCCTTCAGACACAAAGCTCCTTGTCTGTAGACTGTCATATTGTCTGAAAACAAGATCGATACAGTAACAATTAGTTGGCTGCATTTTACTAACTGTATTTCTACCATTTATGAAAGTAGTCTTACACACACGTACAACTTGGTTAAGAGCTGGAAGGTGAGCACCATCATCTCATCGCTGGGTAGACTGGCGTTAAGCTAGAAAATGTTCAGGGGTTTAGTTAGATGTATTAATACTTGCCATCTGCCTCAATAAATTATGTTCTGTTTGATGTCAAGGTGTTTTGCTATCATTTCAGGCATACCCAGGTGAACAAGGACAGCTCTGGGTCACCATGTCCTTGTATGGAGACATTCACCATGACCTCAAAATAAAAGACTTTCACAGGACAAATAAATGATTTGTATGCAGCACACAATTATGTTTAACGCTCATGGATTATTGTGAGAAGCCATATGTAATACTATGTAACCATCCGAGATGCCACACACCTCAGATAGCATTCATTCACAAGGTTGTGCCAAATTTGAAAAATAGCTGGGCCAATTGATGATAATTGAGCGGGGTTTAGGACAATGTTTGGGTTATTGGGGATAGGCTACAATAACACAATTGAGGAGTGTAGCCTACCATTAGTGCTAATAAAATAATTAGGATAACATTAAAGTCAATGTATTATATGCAAGACGTACCTATTGTATTACCAGAGGCAGTTGTAGAATTGGTGGTAGCTGTGGTGGTAGATCTACTTGTACCTATGCTAGTAGTAGCTGAACCTGTAGTAGTGCTAGCAGTTGTACTTGTAGCTGAACCTGTAGTAGTGCTAGCAGTTGTACTTGTATCTGAGCCTGTAGTATCAGTTGTACTTGTAGCTGTACTTGTAGCTGAACCTGTAGTAGTGCTATCAGTTGTACTTGTAGCTGTACTTGTACCT
>JAODTR010077925.1:0-18980 GCA_025399935.1 Amblyopsis rosae | reverse complement strand
TGTACTTGTACCTATACTAGCTGTAGCTGAACCTGTAGTAGTGCTAGCAGTTGTACTTGTAGCTGTACTTGTAGCTGAACCTGTAGTAGTGCTATCAGTTGTACTTGTAGCTGTACTTGTACCTATGCTAGCTGTAGCTGAACCTGTAGTAGTGCTAGCAGTTGTACTTGTAGCTGTACTTGTAGCTGAACCTGTAGTAGTGCTATCAGTTGTACTTGTAGCTGTACTTGTACCTATGCTAGCTGTAGCTGAACCTGTAGTAGTGCTAGCAGTTGTACTTGTAGCTGTACTTGTACCTATACTAGCTGTAGCTGAACCTGTAGTAGTGCTAGCAGTTGTACTTGTAGCTGTACTTGTAGCTGTACTAGTTGTAGCTGAACCTGTAGTGGTGCTACTTGTACTGTTAGCTGTACTAATAGCTGTGCTAGCTGTAGATGAACCTGTAGTGGAGCTAGTTGTACTGGTAGCTGTACTTGTAGTTTTAGTGGTGCTAGTAGCGATATTTGTGATACTAGTGGTGGCTATTGCAGAAGAGTGTTTGGAGGTAGAAAAGGTGTTGGTGGTAGGTCTAAAGGTGGTGGTTGTTGTGACAGCAGAGGAGGTTGTCCAAACAGGAACTGGACTGACCGTAGAAATGGGAAGAAGCTCTAGAAGCAGAAGATGATGTTACAGTGTGAGCACATAAGGGTTGGCCAAAAGTCACACCATACAGAGTCATTACATACCAATAGGTGTGGTGTAGATGTTGCCCTCGTCAGCTATTAACGTTGACTGATTATGAATGTAGATGATCTTCAGGCCATTGTACACCTCTCTCTGTACAGTAGCCACATTTTTGCTGGGGTTGACATTCAAGTATGCTAGGCCATTGTACCTGTGGGTGGGCAGAAGGAGCTATTGGGTGCTGTGTGCACACTGGTACCTCTACAGTCACATCCTGCATATTTTGTTACAGAGGCATTCTGACCTGTCAATCATCTTAAGACAGGTGTTATTATATCACTTTGCTCTGATTTACTGTGTCGAAGACAATCTGTCTTCGGGAATCACTTGGGCATCTTCAGATTTAATCCAAGTTCAAGTAAACATGTATTTTAAATGCATTCTACTGTACCTGCTGTTATTACTAGCCCATCGCCCAATCTGTGGAATGAAATACAATGACTGATTACACTCTAAAGGCCAACCAGAGCCATACTGTACATTATGTAATAAACATAAAACAATTACAGTGTTATTAAATCCATTTTATACAACTTTTTAATGGCCATTAACAGTATTTATTTACCCAGTTCCTGATCATGTTTTCTCCACTGTGGGACCTGTGATTTAAGAGAATGCAAATTACCTTCAATTGCCCTAAAGTTTAGAGGATTTTCACACAAAATCATCTTAATTAAGAGAAGCCTGTTATACAGACTGATTTCATTATTATTCCTACCTGGCTGGTTCAAACACAGACACGCTGTGTAAATAGTTGGTCGGCAGCACATTAGTGAGCTATTGAATAAAGCAGGACGCAATAGATCAACAACAATTGACTTATTCATTATATGCAACACTGGTCAGGGTTGATAGTGGAAATCTGTTAAAGAGTGGTCCCGGATTGACAGTATGATGTTAATAATAATCTGTGTACAGTAATACATCAACTTCATATAGTTTATTATCAAAGGCATACTATATGATTTAAATACTGAACCTTACTGTATGTTGCCCAATCAGATCATACTAATATAACATTTAAAGCAAACACTATACTGTAAATAGCTTTTAGTTGAAAAACAAACAACCAAAGCTCATCTTACCCAGGAATGAGCCACATGTCTGGCTGCCGAAAGTTCTGTGTTGAGTCCATCAGAACGCATAATGATGAAGCGAAAGCTCACTTCATACAGCGACCACTCTGCCAAGCACAGGCAATAAAGACATGTTATTTGTTTGTTTTAAAATAGAAGTATGTCAACAAATTACGTACTATCCTTAGAAATTATTTGTTTAATCATTATTACTGCCTAAATATTGTATTACATTTTTGAGTCACATTATTTCAAACTATCTTGAAATATTTATATAACACTATTATAACACAAGAAGATTTCAGTAAGTAAAAATGAAATACAGTAACATCCTTTAACAGCCTTGAGCCAGCTGTGTCTATGTTATTGATCACAGAATGGATGCTATTCTATTTACTCTACTGACAGAGAGACTGCAGTCAATATTTAATCTGTGGGCTGAGGACATGATTAAACAAGTCATAAAGGTTGCCATAGTGGTGGGACAAGGCTGTAATGATGATTGTTCAAATTGACACACCATGTACCTTCTACATGAAGCTGAATTAATCCCATGGTTTGTAACAATGCATGACCAGTGATGGAAAAGGTCACATTATTGTTGATCAAAACATTTTAATTACATTTAAAGTTTGAAGTCTAGTGTGTGTGTGTTTTGTTCATTTGTTTGTTTTAATTGGGAGGTGGGGGTCTGTCTCACCACATTGCAGGTTGTGGTCGAAGACAGGGGTGCAATAGAGTGTGTCCCAAAAGTCTTTCTCCCATTTGACCACGTCCCCTTCCACACAATTTTGTGACATCACTTCCTTTTTGGTTTGTGCCCGGCCCCACAGCCGAAACAGAGTCAATCTGCCCCTCATATGGCTCGTACTTTCTACTTGGATCTCTCCATTGACCACAAAGTGTTTCGCTCCTAGGGTTAATGTCCCATTGGGGGCTAGCTGGCAGCATTCTGGAGCATCAAGTTGAGAAGGAGAATCATCCAACAGGGCTAGGAGAGAATATCAGAGATAAAATGTGCTACTACAACCCAATATAATTCTAACACAATCAACACACAGCACTACTGAACTATCCATGAACCACATGTAATCTCCTTCTTCAGAAACCAAAAATATCTGTGATCTAACTCAATTTGACTTAATTCAATGCATTTGTGCGCCTTGTCCAGCAGTCTCAAACAGCAATTATAACCCAGAGAAACCAGTTAATATGCTAATTATTCTCCAGTGCACACACCTAGTTCTATGTCCACCGTGTGGCCGTTTACATAGAGGATGGGGGTGTTGGTGGTGTGCGACCATGTCAGACAGAGGTAGTGCCACTGGTCTGTTTCCAGGTATACTGATTGAGTAGTCCATTCCAGGCCAAACAGCCACACTACTATGCGGCCCATCTTCCCGCCCAGACCCAGCTCTGCCCTTTGACCTTCGGACCCGGGGCGGTACATGAAAGCAGTCCATGTGAAGAAGGAAGGTGCCTGTGGTTTAGAAAATAGAGCTAATAAGCAATGTATTGTGTAGGAAATGTAATTTAACAAGTTAAGTTAAAAATACATTTAAAGAACTACCAAGGGACCCAACATTAAGTTAGTTGTGATATTGGAAACAATCTTGAATAGGTTGAATGAGTTTGGTTCTTGACAGTTTCTACTACAACATAATGGCTAATAGGTTATTTGTAACCATTTTCAGGAACTTCCAATAAATATCTTAAGCCGCAAAAAATATTCTACTGAACAATACTGACAATATAGAATGCTCAGAACGTCATCACCATACTGTTTGTGTTGCACAGAAGTGCACTTGGCTGTAGGGACAAGTCCTGTCAAACCAAAACAACATTTTGTAATACTGACATACATAAACCGTGAGGCCAGGCTCGTCCTACTATACTGTACCTGCAGGTGAAAGCAGACCGTGAGCTCCTGTAGGGCAGGGATGGAAACATGAGAGTTCATGGCCCAGTGGCTACAGTGTGAGAAGTCAGCCATCCTCCCCCATAGGCTGACTAGATAAGGACAACATACAATGCATAGTACATTATTTACTTTACATTGTATGAATGCATTTGACTGTATATAGGTATACTAGTACATCTTAAAATACAATATGTGCATGTAAACATAAAGTGATATTAAGCCAATTAATTCAGCCAATTCACATACTGAACAAATCTATTTCACACTAAAGGAAAATAACCTTTAGTGTTTAACCCTCAGTGTGCTTTATTGTAATTTACATTTCCTTGCTTTGATAGAAAGGTTAGGATATCTTTGAAAATAATATACATTTGATGTATTAAATGCAGCAACAAACAAATCAATATTCCCAAATATCAATATGGACAGTTTTGATAAAACATCAAAAAGTGGAACATGGTAAACTCTTAACCTCTTCAGCAGATAGCCTAGTAAAAGGCTAAATGGAATAGTAATTGCATCAAGTCAATATTTACTAATCTAATTGCCTTGATTTAAATAGCAGATCACACTGTATTTCCAATGTCAATAATGTAACTTTAGAAAAACAATCCACTCTATAACTAAACCTTTTGAAGCATGATATCTTTAAAAACACGTTTGTGTTTAGTTTGTAGGGAAAAACCTTCTTCCTACTGTACCAGACTGCACAGCAGAGGCAGGACTGCCCAGTAGAAAGACAAGAGCCAGAAGTTCATGAAGAAAACACATAACCACTAAAAGCACAATAAAAACATTATAAATTCATATAAGTTTAAGATGTGTCCATTGTTGTGAATATAAGTACAGGCCGAAACATATACATTACATAACATAGGCTATATTGAATGTGTACAAATTTAAATCAGCATATGGCTATTATTCTGCCAAGTATCTGCCCGTGTTATGTCTATCCATGCCTACAAAATCACAATGATATAATGTATTAAAGACTTATTCAATAAAGTTAAAACCATGCAAGAAGAGAAGTAGATAAACTTACTTGAATTCTCTAAGACAAAAACTATTGCAGCAAATCCTGGCACAGTCATTCACCAGAGTATATTAAACTGCTTGTAAACAGACAGGCATCGGGCATACAGTATAGGGCAATGTTTGCCTTACAGTTGTCAAATCACATCAATACTAGACAACATCACAGAGGTGCTGTAGTGGCTGTGACGTGAAGGAACAGAGATTGGAGTGTTGTATTATATGTTGTGTGTGTTTTGCACAGTATAAACTGGAATACAGAGTAGATGTATTGGTGTGGTCAAGATAGAGCATAACTCAGTTTGTGAAACATTTTCTGATTGTGTAAATCGTGACATCTAAATATATACCAAACTTAAATTACATATGGTCAGATTTTCAGTAATTTTTAAAAATAATTTTGAGGAATATTAAGATAGCTTTGCCCTAAATCATGAAACTAATCTCAAATCAAGAAGAGTCAAGATAAGGCACACTTTTACTATTTGGTTGTACTGACCTGTCCTTTTTCCAGAAAAGATTTTGAGGAAAAATATTCTCCCTAGCCATGAACACAAAACTCATAAAAGGCAATGCTTTCTTTCAAAACATATATTTCAGTTTAGCAAGACAGTGTATTACATGCATTTGTATTCCTTTCATTTCATTTGCTTTTTGAATTCTAGCTAAAATAGTGATATAAAGCAGTTTCATATAGCATTATATTAATTTACCAATTACAAATATTGCTAATCGTTTTATTAGTAATATAAATTCACACATACAAATTAAAGTTACATCAAGGTAACACATGCAGGCTTATTTATTTCTAACTATGTAAAAAAGTAGAAAATGTTGCATACTGACCAAGCTCTTAAGGCAACAATAAAGCACAGCTAAATTACATGTGTGTTGCTTTTCAAATATTGTCATGTTCTCATAGTATAATACCATAATTCATGATTTCAAATTGTTTACTCAGATTCTTGAATATAATTAGAATAATTACACAACACTACGATACAGTATCGTAAAGGCCTGACAATGAAAGTTACATTTGAGTGATACTGTAATTTGTCATTGTAATACTAATACAGTCACATACCGTAAAAGACAAACATATCATGATATTTTAGCAATACAAGGCAGAGTGACAACTTGCTGAAGGTCAACCGCCTGTAGCTCTCTAGCATGTCCGCCAACTTCTACTTGTCGGCACAGTCTGCACACAGTATGTCTCCATCTTTGGCCACGAAGCGCTTGTTGGACAGACTGAGGGAGCACCGCTTACAGTTGAAACAGTACTCGTGCCAGGAGGTGCCCTCGTAGTTCACCACATTCACGCCTTTACCAAAGCCTGGAGGGCAGATAGAGCAGTTAGTATATATTCCTTACCATTGGTATAGTTCTGCATCTCTTGCTGTCATGTCCATCTACTGCGTGTCTGGATAACTACTGTCATTTCAGCGAAACTGCTATGCTGGTATAGTATGCTATGTACAGCGTGTGGCTTACTGTATGTCAGTTGGCTTTTCTGCCTGTACCACATACAAAATAGGATGAATTATTAAGAGATTGTTCTTATTTTGAGCAACTGATATGATAAAGTAATAAAGTACTGCTCTTTTCATTATACTACTGTAAGTGGACTATAGTAAGCTACCTTTTACTGGACTGGCAGTACAGTAATCTATGCATTTTGTAATATTATTTATGCATTCCGCTTGGAATCTTTCCCTAACATGGGTCATATCTTGACCCGACATGAACTAACCCGTGATTGGATTTAGGCAGCCGCCACACTTCTTTGCTACGGTGCTCTTGTAGCAGTCGACACAGAACACTTGGTCCTGGTGGTTGGTGAAACTGGTTCCAGCCAGGGGCTTGGCGCAGGAGCTGCACACAAAGCACTGGCTGTGCCAAGGCTGCTCCTGGTAGTTCACTCCCCCTGATGTAATAGGCTAGAGAAGAAGAGACTATTTAAATACGAATACAATCATGCCCTGTATTATTACTAGTATTTTATTGTGTTATTTATTTGTTTTACCCGTTTGCAGCTGACGCACTGCTTAGCAAACTTTTTGTCATGGCATGGGCTGCAGTAAATATCACTTCCCTTGGACAGGAAGCTCTGCGATCCAATTGGACGTTTACAATTGTAGCAGGTGAAGCATTCGTCGTGCCAGGTGTTTCCTTTGTATTCCACGCTCTCTATGCCTGAGCAAAACAACAGAATACGTCTTCTTTGTGTGTTGCAAAACTTGGGTCAGTAAAAAACCTAACAACTTAATTATTCATAAGGAAGTGTTAAAATAATGTTGATGGCACTGAGGTTTTGCAATGAGCATACGGCACAGCAAGGCACATCAGTTAGCCTGGCTACACCCGAATATGCCTTTCATATAATGTTTTTAGCCTGGAAACCCTGTTTGTTATAGCATTTTCACGCTGGCGGCGCTAAAATAAAGTGTTTGGAAATGAGCTAGATGAGGCGATAAAACAGCTGATTGAACGCTGTCCACAAGTTCCAAAATTAACCAGAGGTCTACGCAAAGTAGGAGGGAACTACTGCCATCACTTCCTAATGGACCTTACCAAGACCTAATTCACTTTGTGAATAGGGTCTTGTTCTTCAGAAATACTGTGGTACAATACAAGAGGCTTCTGCCTGTCATCCTACCTACCTGGCAGAATGGGCTTGTAGCAGCAATGGCAACGGGGGGCATCCTCCTTAGAGCAACACTTCCCACACATGATGCGGTCATCCTTGGCATTGAACGGCTCCTTGGCCAGTGGCTTGTAGCACTTAGCGCAGCGGAAACATTCCTCGTGCCAGTAGCGGCCCTTATGGCTGAGCTCCTGACGAGAGAGAGAGAGAGAGAGAGAGAGAATATGTTTGGTGCCATAATTCGCTCCCCTTTAAAAACCCTATACTGTAGCAAAGACTCACACTTTACAATATAAACAGTAAATATGCTTCTGGCTCATTCTGGTTATTTTTGCGTGAGCGACACACACACACACACACACACACACACACCTTGGACTCTACGCCGATGGGTCGCCGACATTCGGCACAGGAGTTGGCACAGAACTTTGCGTGGCACCGGACACACACCGGCTTGCCCTCGTTCCGAACAAACCTCTTTCCCCCGAGGTCCTCCCGACAGTAGAAACAGAGTGTGGCGTCTGCCATCTCAGCTAACACCTAGCGGAGACACCAATATAATAATAATAACTGGTCAAATATTAAAGACAGAATGAAAAAGTATGTTTTGCTGAGGTTCATTGTCCTTCGTTTCTTTGTTTTCTATTAAGATAGTCTCAATGTCAATCCACTGTCTATTGCATGTCTTCAATAGACAGTAGGGGGCAGCAAAATGTTGTGTATTTATTCACTAAAGAGACTGCTGTGTTCACTGTTCAAAGTATGACTATCACCAGGATATATTAATTATTGACTTACAGGTTTTTTATTTCGATTGCTTACACACAAAAATTGTATGTAACACACAGCTAGTGAAACCTTCCAGTTGGGGCGCAAAACCAAAGCCCATATTTGCTATAAGCACATTCTCAGCCTCACACGTCTTGCAAAAAACTACACACAGTGAACTGCAAAATACTAAACACACACAATCAACATTAGAAACTAACACAATGTCACTTCTTCGCAATTTCAAAGCACTGCCGTCCAAAATGCCACACCTATGAATCAATTGATCAAACCCGGTCATCTGGTGAACATACACTAAGATGCTAAACTCTAAACTCAACAATCAGCCATAAGCACTACACAAAAAATTTAACTGGTAAGTTTACCTGCTGCAACAGAAATGGAATGTAACATTGTACAGTACTGCAAGATGAAGAAAAACATAATTGGCCACAAATATACAGTATTTAGAATGTCCCAGTCCAACATACAGAATAGGGCCCTCCACCACCATGCCAACATGGGTCCTTACAACTTACATAAGGTGAATATGTGGGCCAACACATACTCCTCATATCAGGATACACCTCAATCAAGCCATGGAGAAGGCAAGCAACCAAACTGATGCAGGGTCAATGCACGGATGGATTCCCCACCCAAGAAATGTATTTATTATAAATTATATAATTTATGTATTTCCTCACTGTCTTTTGAGAGAGGATATTATAACCTGTGATTTGAACGAAATTGGATTTTACAGTAGTTGTACTGTAATTCATTCTTTCTCACAAATGTGAGAGAGAAATATTTTTTCAACATTGTGCAGTACTGGTATTGTATGAGAAAAAAAAAATAACTGGAAAAGTATAAATGTCAAAAGTGTTTTAGATTGAGCACAGCAGTGTCTAACTGGTGAAAATTGAATCAGATCATATGAACCAAGTGTGTGCCATAGGGTGACATAAACTGGTTTTTACAAATGATTGTGTAGTTTTGAATGCCGCATTTCATTTTGCAAAAGATCTGAGGTGTTCTACTACTTGTATGTATGGTTGTGTGAATTGTGTGTAGTGTTATACTACATTTGACTTTAATTAACTGGTAAATGACTCAAAATACTATGCTAATGTGGCTTGGGAAAGGGAGGTTTAGGGTCCCCTGCTGGAGCTGCTGCCCCCGCGACCTGGAAGCATGTGGAAAGATAAAGGATTGACATACATATGCTAGCTCTGCACCATAGCAACCTCTCTCAAGTGCCTGCGCATGCACACACACACGCACCCAAGTGCAGGATATTGTTGGTATGATGGTTTAATGATAACCGGGTTTGCAGAACAGAACTCAAAAACACAGCCACGACTAGACAAAGGAATATAGACAAATGATCCAGCCCAGGGCAGACAGAAAACAGGGTATTTAACACATGAAGGGGTGAGTAAAAATTGGGGACAGGTGAGGCAAACACACAGAGCAGGGGAGACAGCGAGGACATCCACAGGTTGGGAGGGTAAAGTGCAGGCAGAGAGACACAAGGACAGCCAAGTAGACAGCAGCATTGGTAGCTCGCATTTGGTTTGAGACACTTTGGTTTCAACAAGAGTTCACCTCTGAAACTGCTACTGTAGTACTGCACTTATATGGATTACAGACTGTTATGTACACATAAAAATGGATTATAAACATGTACACTTTTATTAAATGCATTCTTACTGTAACTTTAGTCACAGGACTTTTACTAGTGGACTAATGATATGTGGTTAGAATAACTGGGTCTACTACATTTACTCTGGATAGAGGAATGACATTACATTTTGTTACATTAAGTTTGTAATCAGCGGACATCAGTGTTACTGGTGTAGCCCAAATACCTAAGCCTCCCATTCATCAAATCTCAATCAAATGTAATATATAAATACAATTTCCCTAAAATACACAGCATATAATGTTCCTCAACATAGTTTAAATGAAATGTTTATTACCAAAAATTGGGCGAGTATAAGAGTGCGAATGGGAAAGAATGCAAGTTTGCTACGCCATTCACGTCTCACTTCTACAGAATGAGTCTATCACCATCTGTTGGTGTTCATATGCATACAGCAAGGTGAACACATAAAGGCATGACTGGTATGACTGCTCAACTCCAGGATGCTGACTACACTTTACATTTTTAAAATGTGCGCATGCAGGCGCACACACACACACTTCAGACAGACCACTCCCTAGGAAACCACAAACTATACAATTTCCCCTTCGTTGAGGCACCATGTCAGTACAGACGCAAGACAGTTCACTCATAGTTGTAGTCGTTGGCTTGTGATCTTGGCCTGCTTTTTCAATTTCTAGTCCTTGTAATACTCTCAATGAGAAGCAGTTATAGTATGTAGAATCAGTGAAACTAACTACAGTATATAAAAAGACATATATACCGCCGGCATGAGTGGTAACGCCAGGCCTGTTATTTCCTATAAAGAAAAATTACCTTGTAAATATACCGTAGGTCCACAAGCTTAACTGTCAAAGTACTAAATTTGGCTTTGTGCTGTCAAAACAATGAAACTATTACATAGGTCTAGGACAATAGCAATACATTTTTAGAATCCAGCATTTGTGTTAGGTCCAGCATAAGTCCAGTGTAAAAATAAAATCAACAGATTGACATCTATGGAGGTATTAATACGGAAGGTCAACCAAACTATGTGTTGTAAAACTGCGACCACTGCAATTGTTAGCTGAGGTCAGACAAGACTCTGCTGAGTAATATAGAAAAGGCCTTCAGAAAACAAGAACTTTCTGTTTGTTATGACTGACCTGTTGACCATTTTCAGTTACTATGACAACAAGGTTATTGTGAAAAGAAATGGCTTTTTGCTGCAGTTAAAAACGATCTTAATTCTATTCTTAAAGAATCAGAGACTTAATTACTGGGCTAGCCATTCAAAGTACAGCAGCTTTACAAAGTATGGATTATTATAGACCATGGAATTCTCTTTAACTACCCAGGGATTGTGGTTTACCAAGGTTAGTGGCAAAGAACCCTATTAAACTGTAAGAAGTTGAAGATGCATGGTCTTTTTCCATTTTCAGGAAATATCTAGGAATGGAATATTCTTTTCACTAGACATACATCTTCACAGCAAAACAACTTTTCTCTTTTGTGGATTTTTAAAAGATTCCTCTTCCAGGCTTAATTACTAATAGAACAAAATAAACTTAATAGTATACCTTAGTTGAAATTCTGCTTTGCAATAGTTAAAAATGGAAAACAATGGTGGTGGGCTTTCTTTTGTTAGGGTTGAAAGGATACACAATAGAGCAGAGGGTAAATGCCTCTGCCTTTCAGTTACTTGCTTATTCATTACTTCAGGTGAATCATTACCCTGTTGGTCTAGACTCTAGTAGGCGAGGCTGTATTTATATCTTCAAACAGACATGCCCAACAATTTAAACTCTACTCACTGTTATCTACTCAAACTTTTAAATGAATAGAGAATGAGAAAATAATCTAAAACACTGTTTGTGTGATACCTTATAAATACTGCATCTAATAAATGATCAGTTGATTTGGGAAAATGTCCAATATGTATTCATACTGAAAGCTACATGGCTACATCCTTAGCATACATACTTGTTATTTATTTATTATTAAATATTTCTGGTAAGACATAAACCATTGTTTATGGTACAAGAATATGAAAAGCATGTTCCACTGACGTCAGAGGCCTATAACCATGTTGTTGCATGTTAGAATATGCAGAGGCAGCAAAATATAAAATTGGCATTTGATCCAGAATGCATGCACAATTAAAGGCAGGCTTAGTCACTCGAGAATGCTTGCTAACTTTAATCAAAAAAAAAAAAAAAACTTCCTCAAAAGCGCCGCCCCACACATTGAAACGTATTACAAAGCCAAGGGTATTGTTGTTGAGAGTGGTGTTTGCCACTTTGTTTACTGTATGTTACTATTTACAGAGCCAGGGCTGTTTACAAGTACCAGATTATTCTTTCAGCACACACAGAGATTGGTAAAATTGCGAAATATGAGGAGATATTTGTGTGTTTTATCTTACAATTATCTTACAATCGCAGACTACATTAAAGCACCAAATAACTCTGAACTAACTACTGTAATTAATGGGTGCTTTAGTCCATCCATCCATCCACCTTCATCCGCTTATCCGGAGTGGGTCGCGGGGGCAGCAGCTCCAGCAAGGGACCCCAAACTTCCCTTTCCCGAGCCACATTAGCTAACTCTGACTGGGGAATCCCGAGGCGTTCCCAGGCCAGTGTGGAGATATAATCTCTCCACCTAGTCCTGGGTCTTCCCGAGGCCTCCTTCCAGCTGGACGTGCTTGGAACACCTCCCAAGGGAGACCTCCAGGGGTACCACCTCAACTGGCTCCTTTCAACGCGAAAGATTAGCGGCTCTACTCTGAGTTCCTTGCGGATAGCCGAGCTTCTCACCCTATCTCTCCATTTTGTCCGCCTGTACCCGTGATCTTGTTCTCTCGGTCATGACCCACCCTTCATGACCATAGGTGAGGGTAGGAACGAAAATTGTTGGGTAGATCGAGAGCTTTGCCTTCCGGCTCAGCTCTCTTTTCGTCACAATGGTGCGGTAAAATGATTGCAATCCTGCTCCCACTGCTCCAATTCTCTGGCCAATCTCCCACTCCATAGTCCACTCACTTGCAAACAAGACCCCGAGGTACTTAAAACTTCACTTGGGGTAAGGACTCATTCCCTACCCAGAGTAGGCACTCGGTGCTAATCCTCATCCCAGTTTACACGGCTGTGAACCAATCCAGTGAGTGCTGGAGGTCATGGGCCGATGATACCATCAGCACCCTATCATCTGCAAAAAGCAGTGATGAGATACCCAGGCTACTGAATCGCAACCCCTCCCCACCACGACAACGCCTTGATATCTTGTCCATTAATATCACAAACAGGATTGGTGATAAAGCGCAGCCCTGGCGGAGACCAAGCCCCACTTGAAACGAGTCAGATTTACTGCAGAGAATCTGTACACAGCTCTCACTTTGGATATACAGGCATTGGATTGCCCTTAAAAGACCCCCTTACCCTATACTCCCGCAGCACCTCCCACAGTATCTCCCGGGGGACTCTTCTCCAGATCCACAGATCCACAAAACAGATCGGAAGGGCATACTCCCAGGCCCCCTCCAGGATCCTTGCGAGAGTAAAGAGCTGGTCCGTTGTTCCATGACCAGGATGGAATCTACATTATTGTTCTTCAATCTGAGGTTCGACAATCAGCCGAACCCTCCTCTCCAGCACCTTGGAGTAGACTTTACCAGGGATGCTGAGTAGTGTGATACCCCTGTAGTTGGCACACACTCTCTAGTCCCCCTTTTTGAAGAGAGGAACCACCACCCCAGTCTGACACTCCTTTGGCACTGTCCCTGACTTCCACGCGATGTTGAAGAGGCGTGTCATCCAAGACATCCCCTCCACATCCAAAGCTTTAAGCATTTCTGGACGGATCTCATCAATCCCAGAGGTTTTGCCACTGTGGAGTTGTTTTAACTACCTCAGTGACCTCCCCCAGGGAAATAGACGATGATCTCCCATTAGCCTCCAGCTCTGTCTCTACCATAGAGCGGTCAGTCAGATTTCCTCAAAGGAGTTCCTCAGAGTCTTCCCTCCTCAGTTGAGGTCAACAATGTCCCATCCTTGCTGTACACAGCTTGGATGGTTCCCTGCTTCCCCCTCCTGAGGTGGCGGACGGCTTTGCAGAAACACTTTGGTGCCGACTGAAAGCCTTTCTCCATGGCTTCTCTGAACTTCTCCCACACCCGCTGCTTTGCTTCTGCTACGGCAAATGCTGCAGCCCTTCGGGCTCGTCGGTACCTTGCAACCGCCTCCGTATTCTTCCGAGACAACATATCCCGAAAGACCTCATTCTTCAGTCGGATGGCTTCCCTGACCACCGGTGTCCACCACGGTTCAAGGGTTACTGCCCCTTGAGGACCCTTAGACCTTGAGACCACAGCTCTTTGTTACAGCTTTAGCAATGGAAGCTTTGCCTCCTCCAGAGATTCCCAGTTCACTCGCTCATCTCTTCCAATGTAGCAGTCCTCAAACGGGGGATTGTTAGTATCCCCACACCCGCCCGGCGCCTCACACCTGGGTAACTCAAGAGTAGAATAAAGTCCATTCCCTACCAAGGAGAACAGTTCCAGAACCAAGACTATGTGTAGAGGTAAGCCCCACCAGATCTAAATGGTAGCGCTCCACCTCCCACACAGCGAGGTGACATTCCACATCCCCAGAGCCAGCCTCTGTCGCCCGGGTCTGGTCTGTTGAGAACCCTGACCTTCACTGTCACCCACATGACAGTGCACCCGACCACCACGGTTCCTCCCATGAGTAGTGTGCCCATAAGATGGAGAGGAAAGTTGCCACGTTGCCCTGCTGGGCTCCGTGGCAAACCCAGCCACCAGGCGCTTACCAGTGAGCCCTTCCTCTGGGCCTGGCTCCAGACTGGGACCCCTGGCTTCCTCTGGGCAGGGTAACTTCTCCTCTATGTTCTTTCTTGAAGGGTCTTTTGAACCATTCTTAGACTGTTCCCTCACCTGAGACCACTTTGCCTTGGGAGACCTTACCAGGAGCACAAGGCTCCAGACAACACGTCTCTCAGGGTCATAGGGACACACAAACATCACCACCACGATAAGATGATGATTCCCGGAATGGGGGTGGCTTTAGTGCACGTGCAAATACAGTACATTCTGGATGTAATGCATTATAATGAGGACTCTATTATCACACCTCTGACTCTTAAACAATTACACAAGTTGGAACATTTTCAAACAACTTATACATGTTTAGAAAGAGGGCCTGAAAAAGATAACATTGGGTAACCCAGACACAAGTACTTCTCAACAAGGTCACATGGCATAATCTGAAACCACGGTGGAAGGTTATAGCAAAGGATAACAGTGATGTGCTTGTCTGTGCGAATTGATAAGAATTCAGTCCCGCTGCTCTGCAGTCCATAATCTTCATACCTGACAATTAAACAGAGCTGCGTGTAATTATCACAAGCCAGCAAAATCAATCCCATGGCTGCAACATGCCTGTTAAAATAGCACAAGATGTGGTGACATCATCTAATGCAGAGGAAGAGAGGGGCACACACAGTTTGTGTGTGGTCAGAGTGTTTGAGAGACAAAAGGGGAACAGAGGGACAGCCAAGGAAAAGGCCAGACAGGACGACAGCCAAGACAGAAAAACCAACAAATGAAAACAAACATGAGGCAAAGGAATAGAGGGGGACAAGTCAATAGGACACTGGTGCATTCTACCAGCTGTGTGTATGTGTGTGTGCGCGCCCCCGTGCGTGTGTGTGTGTTGGCATGAGCTTATCGCTGAAGAATTTAGTGGAAAGCTGAGAAGCAGGAAGTGTCCACCAGCATGGTAGATTAGGCCACATTAAAAACATACAGGTTGTACAGCAGACACAATCTTAAACACACTACAGCTCCCAAGTGATGCAGGTAAGATTTTAGAGCTATACATTTTACATTTAGTGTATGCTGTTATATGTCTTTATACTGACAATTTAGGTTTTGTGGAAAACAAAACAGACATTTTTATATTTCACCACACATTTTAATATGGCCCAGAAGTTGTTACTGTTATTACCGTTTATTGAACAGCATTTCTGTCTGGGTGCTCTCACCTATAACAGAAGACTGCATTGTTTAAAGCATGGTGTGAGCAACTCTAATCAAATAAACGTTATCACATGTAGTGAATATCTCCTCTCGGTGAGCTAGCCGTCCATTTTGTGTGTGCGCTGAAAAAGAATCTGGGGTTTCTACACAGTCCTGGTTATGTGAACACAAATTATGTGGTGCAAACCGCACAAAACTCTTCCAGTCTTGGAAATGCGTGTCCAATTTTGGGGTAGGAGCTTCTGAGGGGATTGATAGGAGAGGTCTATTTGTTGTTTCACAAATATTTCACCAGCATTGTTTATTCCTCCTTAAATAGCAGTAATTCAAACAAATAAACAGCCGTGAAGTAAATCAGTTGGCTGCAAAGTGACAGGATAAGAGCTGAACAAGTGAAACACAGAAATGTCTTGTACCGGAAGCAGCACAGCATATTACACAGCAACGGCCTCTCTATTTCAACAGACATGAGCGCTTTAACAGGTGCTGGTTAAGCAACAGTTTGCTTTACCCATTGTTTAACATGTCTCCTGTTCCCATTTTTTATCCAAGACCTATGGCCTACCCTGTCCTTACACGCCTCTCCTCTCTCCAACACGCGCACACACAATTTCTCCCTCATACTAAGTCATGTTTGAGACGAGAACAACAGCTGAATTGGATGAATCTATGAGCAATTCTAGAACCATGCTTGTGTGTCTCTGACTCACACACACAGTCCACATAGGATTTCAATTAACACCGTTAGGGGACAACTACTGTAGGTTATTCAACTTAAACAAACAAATAAAAAAGAACTCAACATTCACATGCTATTTGAATTAGGTCAGGGAAAACACAGGAAAACCAGTGCATTGATTTACCATGATCTGAAGTCAGATATCTGTATTACTCCTGATGTATTTTATGGGGCTGAGCTCATGGTGATTTCTTTACCATGCAGGCACTGGCTTGAATTAAAACAATACATTAAAAAACATTGCAATCATTATCAGTGACCAGCTATTTTTTGCTGTCGAAAGGATGTGGCTGTCATCACCTACAGTGAATGCAGACCACTGTAGGCTATGTGCTGCAAGTATACTGTGTAGCCCTTTAGGTACGGGTATAGGCCTATAGGTGGCCTGGTGTAACAACACAGAAAACCATAACCTCCTTTACACAAATGCAGGTAGGCTACTGTAAAGTGGTCACATGCAGAGTGTGTGTGTGTGAGAGAGAGAGAGAGAGAGAGAGAGAGAGAGAGAGAGAGAGAGAGAGAGAGAGAAATAGCTGGCCAGGAATTTTAATTGATCATTTTTTAGCCTCAGCCATTCCATCCAAAAAAAGAAAAGTTCCTAAGTGAAAACAGATTTTCAGAAGCAGCACACTGGCTCTCAGATGTCAGCATGTAACTGTCTGAGCACTTAAAGACAGCCAGACAGACAACGCCCCACATTACAACCAGGTCGACTAGTATTAAATGATCTATTTACGTGCATCAGCTGCGTAGGGCAACTTGTTGTAAAACGTCACGTGGTTGTCTTGCATTACGTCTGCATGATATAGCCTATACTTACGCCTACATGTATTCTGACAGGTAACAGGCTATATCAAATGTTTCATATCTGGTGTCCATGGCATCAGAGTTTCAAAACTGACTATTTTGTGTAGGAATACATGTTAAAAACGTAGCGAATAAATATAAGTGTAGGCTCGCCTATCTGTATTGGAACGACACTGAACGTTCCGAATAGGCTATTTGGTGCATTTGCGCGTTTGCTAACTTAATAGAATGGATATCTCATCTGATGTAGAGTAAAGAACCAGACACGTACCTGTGTTGGAATGACCGATAACTGTTTTTGACCAGCTCAGCCGTAGTCTACCTTTCTGTGCTCTCAGCGCTCTCACACTGACGTAAGTCTCCAGCCCACGCTCCTCGTTGACTTCCCTGTGCGGCGTGATGGACAGGCTACGAACTGCACGCGTGGCCCCGGGCCATGACCCAACCTCTACAATGACGTAATGTGCATAAAGTAGTGTGGTAAAATCAGTAGGCTACCGGGTGTAATATTTTTGTCGGCATTCTTTTAATTCATGAAGTTAACCTGGCTGGTTAGAATAGGCTAAAATATTTTGATCATTTATTCAACTATCGGTATGCCTACATTTGATTCGCCAATAGCTGAATAGGTTATATATCATTGATGTAACTTGAGTAAACATCGTTCTCACAGCATGCCATCAGCCAGGGCCATAGCAATAGATTGTGTAGGCTAAAACCTCTACCTGGGTGTCTGGAGCCATTCTCCCTTAAGGAGAATATTTTTAAGATGTTCAAATGTCTTTCTATCATGTATTTTAGGAATACCGATTGGTGTAAAATCTATCAAAATGTTTTGTTTTTGGTTTGTTTTGGACACTAAATATGACTTTGAGAATTCTCTTCCCAAACCATCCAGCACTAAAAGGCACAAACATTTCTATAATCCAGCATGTAGCAACAATATATTGAAAGTAGCCTATTGTATAGAACACACATTCATGCAAATAATGCTGATACCATCAGATTCAGTAATACAGATGGAATACAATAAAGTTATTCAATGAGGAACTTTCTTTTGATGTCCTATCAATATCACAATCAGTTGATGTTCCCGACATGCTGGAACTTATAAGGCTAACATTAAAGTGAAAATACACATGTAATACTTGATTCCAACATGAATGACACTCTGGGGAAGGGCACAGTGCATATCCTTTTGAGAGGGAGATACTGTATGTTTGCTATACAATGTTACATTTGCTCAGTAATGTTCAGGAAGATGAAAAGAAAACCATTTCTGGTATAAAAATAAAAATAAAATAAATGCAATTGTTTTACACATTGTTGGTCATCTCATTGTACAGTACCTGCACCTCATCATACTTGCCTAATAATCATCATAGTAATTTCTAATTTGTCTGGCGATGTCCCTGTCATTTGAGTTATTCTGTACAATATGCATTAGCCAAAGAATACTAGAATACTATTCTATATAATATAGAAAAAACGTATATATACACTACCGTTCAAAAGTTTGGGGTCACTTAGAAATTTCCTAATTTTTGAAAGAAAAGCACAGTTTTCT
>JAODTR010077914.1:0-15056 GCA_025399935.1 Amblyopsis rosae | reverse complement strand
GTCTCTGGTACTTCTCCCATAGAGTTCTATTGAGGACTCTCTAAGTGGTCTGTCTCCTCTATATAATGTCTCTGGTAGTAGAGTTCTATTGAGGACCCTCTAAGTGGTCTGTCTCCTCTATAATGCCTCTGGTTCCATGTGGGCGGCGGTAGATGGCGGTGACGGCTGTGCCTTGTGTTGCGCTGCAGGTCCTGGCCCAAATCGCGGGGAAGATACGCCAGCTGCCGGAGGTGAGGGCGTGCCAGGCCAGCATCGCCAACCCTGCCACCCTGCAGAGGCTCATGCACTCCTTTGAGCATGCGCTGCAGCTGCTCGTCTCACAGGTGAGCACCCCCACCTAGTGGCGTTATGTCAGTTGACCGATGCCAAGCCCCGCCCCTTTTAGCCTGTCCTCCAACATTTGAGCATTTTTTTAATCCGACAGAAACTCCCTCAACTGTCGGTTTTCCTGTAATGCTGTTTGGGATTAGTCAGAGGACCTTTCGCCATAGTTTGATTGTCTGACTCATCAGAAGGCGAAGATGTTTCTATGCGCTGTAACGTGTCGGTTAAACAAGAATCACTTCAACAGGAATCACTGTCCCTCCATCAAATCTGTTAACTTTAAGCGTATATTTGTTGAGAAAATGTCGTAAGGGTGTTGTTCTGGGACATGTAGACAACACAGACAGATACAGTATATCCGACATGGACAGACTGGATGTAGACTACAGATCTTTCAGTTTCCTTAAACCATGCTGAAAAACCAAATGGATTCGGATGCACCCTCGGGACAGCCAAACACATTTGTCATAAGGTAATATAATTACTATACTCTATCCATTTTAAATTTGTAAGAGTCAATTGTCAATCGTAACCGGAAGAATGTAGCAGCACAGGTCTACATCGACCTGATAGCTAACTGTACGACCGGTACCATATTCTCCCCTCAGTCTTCTGTCCAAAACAAAATAGGCGTTTCCTGCCTGAATAATTTAATTTCACCTTAATTCTGATTGGCTTTGCGGCGACATTTCTCAATAATTGAGAATGAAACAATCTAAAATTAAAGCGACTATTGTCTTTATCTTAACAGTAGGATTAACTGTCATATCACTATTAAGCCTATTTTTCTAGATAGGCGTTTGCTGTGGGGATATACCGGTATGACCCAGCATTAGGCTGCAGTAAAAGGTTTTAATTATTTTTAAATTAAATAATAGGCTACTAGATTTAAATGAGAAACTGAAAACACCGGTAGCTACATGCAAATCCTGCTGTTTTACGATTTCTCCCATTATTGTTAATGTTGGATGGATGTTATCAAAGTCGTCTCTGATGTTATGGTCAGCTCAGACCCATGTGGGTCAGCTGTCCTACAGTCCCGCCCATGGGCGAGGTTGATTCCCATCTCTTCCAGCTAGCCTTCGACAGCTAAAACTCCTCTCCCTTCTCCCATTAAATGTTTTTCTGAATCCCGAGATTTATTCTACCTGTTGTTTCTTTTCTTTTTAAGTTTAATTTATTATTATTATTAATTCAAACTTAAGAAAGAGTAGCTACAACCTAAATTGTGTAAAAACTCGGCACGCCTAGTTCAGCGGGCCGCACATTAGCCAACACCATAGTATGGGTAACCAGTGTGGGTTTGAAAAGTTTGCATTAAGACCCTTTCAGACAAGACCGCTGTGCTCTGAAACCCATTCATTCCTATGGCTTTCGCTGCGTAACGGCAGTTTTGCGCTGCACCGAGCAAAGCACAGGCGCGCGCCGCTGAGGGGAGCTCGTTGCACTGTGATAAATACCCGCGCGGCCAATATAAACGAGGCAGCCATTCAGGCACAGAAGTGAAAATTGAGGAAAGGTTGATATTGTACGTGTAGAATATCAACGGTTCCTCGTTTTTCACTTATTTTCAAGCATGTATTTTTCAGTGGATCTCTTAGTTTATGTTCGTGAACTGTTTGTTACATTCGAATTCGGGATATTAATAACCCAGATTATTAACAAACGGTTTACAAACATAATATTGGTTTAACTAAGTGATCCGTATGTTTATAATGCTAGAAAAATATATTTTCATTGTCTAGCAGGGCCATTACCTAGCGGGAGTCTGTTCTTCAAACTCCGGTAGTGTAGCCTCTTCGTTGCCTAGAGACAGGGCGAACGCAGCCGTGTCCTGTCTGAAGGGCCTTGAGAAATCTGCGCTCAACTCGGCGGCAAGCGTCCCAATGCCGCTTGGCTTCGCAATGCGTTTCAATGTGTAGGGCGGAGCTTCTGAGGGAGTTTGTTTCGGATTGAGCTCAAATTTGGCAAGCGTGCTGGAGAATGACTAACCCTGCCTTTAATATAGACATAATTCCTGTTTACACGTCATATCCATAAAATATCACCACAGAACCTGGCTGGTTTCCAGCTGTACATTTTGTCCACTCGTGTGTCATCAGAATCAATTGATGTTAAAGGAGGGCCCCCTTCAGCCCCTCCCCTCCCTTCACTCAGCTCCTTGTCTACGTTTTAGCACTTTCCAAAGTTGGGTGGCAATGGGAGGAGTTGGGTTACACTATAATATCATATTTTAGGCCTACATGAAGTTTGTAATAATAAATAATTATATAATTTATATTTGTATTCTATAATGAAGAAAAATAAAACCATAAAGAAAATATGATACATAAATAACAAATACATGCAAAATTGCATTGACAAGTGTGTGCAAAGTCTACAAAGGTAACTCCTCTGTACTCCCCAGACGTATACCGTTTTTTATAAAGAGATCCATAGTTGACATTGTTTCAGTGGAAACTGTATTTAGATTGTTTTATGTGCATTCATTTACCTTTGGTTGGCACCGTTTATACACAGTCAAGAAGGTGATACATTCGATTCTTCTTTCTGAATTTGAATGAATTTTTTATATTATGTATTATTTAATTGTATTTATTTATTACACTTCATATTTATGAATTGTTTGCATTGGTAGCCAGAAGCCCCCACCCACAGTTTTGAGTTAATGAATTTGAGTTGATGAATTTGCAGCATACAGTAGCTCCACCCTAGCTAGCAATATTACCATCAAACCATGTAATGAATATATAGAGAGTAGGGAGTAAATGTATATCAATAATTAGTTTAAAATACATTAACCCCATTATTATGGATAGCAGGGAGGTACAGGCAGAGTCAGGTACTGACAAAATGGCAATGGTCAGAGCAAGCACGTTCTTCGTAAAACCTACGGGTGACGTAACGGAGGGTTTGTCCTTTTTTTCAGTCTACAGCAATAACAGAGAAAAACATTTAACATTTAACAACGGCACTTCCGCAATCGATTTTTGTAAGGGGGGGGGGGCGCAACTTTTATTTCCTTTATGCAGACCAGAAAATCACAGCATGCCATGCAAGCCAATGGGGCGGTACGCAAATTCCACCATACTATGGCTTATAATTTATCACTAGGGGCGATAGTGATTATTTTGAGTAGCTACGAGCAATCTGAGGCCACAATGCTATTTCTGCAGCAAAACTGCAGGTAAAGTGACTTTGTATCAGGATATATGTATATTGTATATGGTAGATTTATTGTATATATATTGTATATGGTAGATTTAGCTGTCTGGGCGCTGCCTCTGTCACCCTCCACAGCAGAATGCCGTTTGTGACATGCCCACTTAACCCTGTAAGACCCGAGGAGATAAATATACAACGTCTCTTAGCTCTCCAAAATACACATTTACAAATGTTTCTTTTAAAAAAAATCACACATTTACTATCAATGGCAAGACAATATAACCTATAAAAATGTGCAATGTGTTTTTTGGAGCATTAAGTGATGTATTCTGTGGACTAAAATGGGTCTTCCAGGGTTAAGGGGCCAAAAGCGTTCAATTTGAGCTCCATTGAAAGTTACATTACAGTGCTCCATCTTTCTATAATTCTATAATATTTGGCAACGCCCTTGTTCCAGGTGAGTCCGTCCGTCGGAACCTCTCTGTTAAATTATATTCTCACTGGCAATGCCTCCCCGGCAACGCCCCCCACGGCAACGCCCCTTGTTCCAGGTGAGGCAGCTGCAGGAGAACGCCGCCCAGCTGAGGACCATCTATGCTGGGGAGAAGGCCGAGGCCATCATGGTGCGGGAGCAGGAGGTGATGGACGCGTGGAAAGAGCTTCTGGGCTCGTGCGAGGCCAGTCGCGTGCAGGTTACCTCGGTGACAGACAAGGTGCAGTTCTTCTCCGTCGTGCGGGAGAACCTAATGTGGATGGAAGGCATCATGGGCCAGATCAGATGGGATGAACCCAGGTACGACATCCATCTTGTTGTTGTTGTTGTTGCTGTGTTGAGGGAGACCCACTCTCTGGTGGTCGGGTTAGTATCTGGCGTCTTCAGTATGTAGGGAACATACCTACAGGTTTTAGCATTGTAATCCTCGCAGGATAAATGGCATTACGGGCTTGTTTTACGAAATCTAGCCTATTGCTACCACAGTCATATGAGACATTCTACTGTAACAGTGTGGGAACTTTAAATGGTAAATGGTAAATGGACTGCATTCATACAGCGCTTTTATCCAAAGCGCTTCACAGTATTTTGCCTCACACTCACCCATTCACACACACATTCATAAACCGATGGTGATTGCTGCCATGCAAGGTGCGACCAACCACCGAGCAGTTGGGTGGTAGGGGTTTAGGCATCTTGCTCAAGGATGAAACAGTAAGATGTGTGGCTGAGGAAGCTGATGACATAATAGAAATAGAAGAGGAAACATTAGTGGCCAGAAATAATGCCTCCTGTTGCTGTACCATTCCAATATGACAATATGTCAGTTGAAAATGTTATGAATATATTTTGATGCATTTTTCCATAACCTTTGTATTTTTACTTATGTTAAATATATCAAAATAAATATCGATATTGCAATTTTCATGATCAATATCGCAATATCTCATTTTGTCAATATCGTGCAACCCTAGATTGAGTGCCAGGAAACTATGGTTTTAGTTCCTGTAAATGACATGTCCCCCTTGTGGTCAGTGTTGGTTATGTTCTGTGTTGATGGTGCTTCAGGGACTTGACAGCTCTGGAGGTGATGATGAAACAACACCAGGAGCTGAAGAGCAAGATCGATGGCCGCAGCAAGATCATACATCAGTGTGCTGACCTGGGGAAGATCTTGATAGCTGCAGGCAACCCTGCAGCAGAGGAGGTCTGGCTAATAAACTATATCACGCATTCTAATTACATTCACAATCACAGATGTCCTTAAATGCGTATTGACCTTTTGTCAAACCCTCAACTCTGTAATTTGCTTACCTCAGTATAAGTCCAGAAAAAAATATATATTTTCCCGGACCAGAACCAGATATTGTAATATTTCCATCGTCCTTTGACTCTCTACTGTCTGTACTGGTAGGATGTAATATATTTTCATATCTTGGATTCACTTCAAACAGACCGTAAATTAAACAACACATTGCTCTAATTTGAGAATGCATACATGATACCATTGGAGATGCCGCTCTGATAAAGACATGCTAGAAGTATACGTTTTTGAGAAATAGCGTAAATCATTGGCGAATGAATACAACTGTGAATTTCTGGTCTAGCACCTATCTTGGATGAGGGATTACTTTATGGCAAGCGTCAGTGTGGAGACTCAGGTAAGGAAGCTGCGGAATCGAGGGTTTCACAAAAACAATCCCTGCTGAAATCCCGGCGGGCGGAAGAACAAAGTAGTCATAATAAAATGCACGTGTCACTACAGATCAAAGACAACCTCGACAGCCTCCTGACGAAGCAGAAGGACATGGCTGAAAAATGGGACAAGCATCAGGAAAGACTACAGCGCAGTAAGTAGCAAATGGAGGGGTAGAGGCCGGTGTGAGCGACGGACGGGGTGAAGCAGAGAGCAATGCATACTGTTGCATGGAAAACAAGTTATCTTAGTGCTGCTTTGTGCTGAAAGGGTTTCCAGAAACGAATCGAGAAGCATCCTTTTAACATTATAAAAGGTTGGTAATTGAGCTGGTTCCATATTTGTTGTCATGTTGTGTTTCGTTAATGCATAATGCTTAAGTTACGACCAGTGTGAACAAACAACGCATACTCATTATAAACACCATAGAATGCCTTCACATAAGGCATTGTGTCTCAATGTGGAGTGGCATGCGTTCACACAGGTCGTGTGACTGGCCTTGTGTGTCTGCTGTGGTCTCCAGAGCAGGAGATGTTCCAGGTGGCCCAGGAGACGGTCCAGGCGGAGGCCTGGCTGACGGCCAAGGAGCCTCTGATCACGTCCAGGGAGGACGAGGTCGGACAGGAGGCCCAGGCAGATGAAGTAGAGCAGCTCATCCTCCGCCACGAGGCTTTCCGCAAGGCGGCCGTAACATGGAAAGAGCGCTTCAGCTCGCTGCGTCAGCTTTCCGCAGTAAGCCTGCCTGTGGATAGCGTTGGTTTTAGGGGGGTGGAGTCTCTGCCACGCGACGTGAGGCGTCCTGCTGGCTTACTAGGTCGGGGGGAGGAGGGGGCATATATGTCATGGGATATTTGCAGCGTATGCAGGCTCCGGTCTGGCCCATGGCCTTTTATTGCATGACGTGCACCATTGCTGCTGGCGAGCTCTCCCATCCCTGCTCTCTTCAGGTCACCGCTGAACGCGACCTGCTGAGTCACACTTAAAGGTGGGGTCAGCGATCTTATGATAGTTACGCGTTTTTGTCAAATTCAGCGAATATCTCCTCACTAGCTGCTCGTTCTGCTGATCCTCTACACGGACCTGGCTCTGTAAATGGGAACACAAGCAGACCGCACCACACAACACTATCGCAGCCATGGCAACTTGTTTTCAACGTGGTGGGGTGGGGCTTCCAAAGAGCGGTGTTGTTTTTTTTTTTATAATCAAGTTTAAGCAATCTGTCTCCAGCATTGCTGACTCCACCTTTAAAACCTGCTGCGAGAGAAACACCACATGCTTTATTTTGGATGCCGTGATGTCGCATGTTGTATCTCCACCTCCTCCAGGCCGAGAAGACGAAAGAAGAAGAGAAGAAGACAACGCCCCTCTCCAGTCGGAGGATGTTCCCCCTGTCCTGCCTGGTGCCCGGCGGCTCCTCCACCAGCGCTACCTCATCTCAATGGAGGCCGACCGCCCAGGTCCACGCTGAGGCCAAGCCCACACAGGCAGGCCTGGAGCTGGGGCCGCCAACGCCCTTGCGGCTGCCCCCGAACCTGGCCGCCTACAACCCTGTCCTGAACGGCTCGGGCTACCACGGGTCGGATCAGCAGGGCAGGGCAGGCCAAGGCACCTCCACCTACCTTGGGACCGGAGGTGGGAATAGCTACCTGGGCCTGAACCCCCAAAACAGCGGGGGAGAATCCCCCGGTTACCTTGGGATGAGCAACCAAACTGCCGGGGGAGCCGAGAGTTCTGGGTATCTTGGACTGAGTGCTGGCTGTTTGGGCACCTCTAGCCAGCTGATCCAGAACTATAAAGGTATTGGGGTGTTAGAAGGTTCAGCTAGCCTGTCTCAGCAGCAGAGCCCTGGATGTGCGGGAAGCTCAAGCTATCTTCCCCAGCAGCAAAACGTGGGAGGGTCCGGATATCTGGCGCAGCAGACTCATTTAGGGAGTTCAGGATATATGGCACAACAGCAAAACATGGGGAGCTCGGGATATTTGGCACAGCAGCAAAACATGGGAAGTTCAGGCTACCTAGCCCAGAATTATCAGGGTGGCGGGGGGCTGGGCAGTTCAGGATTGCTGGCGCAAAATCAGTACGGCAGTAGCAGCCTGGGCAGCTCTGGTTTCCTGGCTCAGAGCGGTGGCATCATGGACCCCAAAATGGCGTATGCGTGGCAGCACCTGAAGGCCGACTTCATGCAGCCCAGGATCAACCACATCCACAAGGCCGTGAACCCCCTCTTGGAGGCCAGCCGCGCCCAAAGGGAACAGTACGGGGACATCCCCATGGCCGACACGGTAGGCCCAGAGTCGGGGCTAGACCTCCTCCACAGCCGGCTCCAGAGGGACCCCCGCGGCAGTCGCTCGGACCCCCAGATGGACCACTTGAGGCGGGAGAGGGAGTACAAGCTGGGCAGGCAGACGTCCAGCGAGCAGGAGATCCAGGCCCGGCTTAATGAGCTGCCGCTGATCGTGCGGCAGGAGCGCTACCGCCGGCGTCTGGAGAGGCAGTCGTCCAGCGAGCAGGAGGGCAACGGCAAGCAGAGGCTGCAGAGGCAGGACTCCAGCGACCTGGAAGGCTCCGCGAAGGAGGGCTCGGACAAGCGCTCGATGTAAGTCCCCGCTCGCAGCAGATGGCGGGCGGAAGCAGCATTCACCCAGTTGGTTACGGCAGGTCACAACAATGCTAACAGACACACTGCAAAAAATTGTTACGGAAGGTTACAGCAATGCAAAAAATGCCCTATCAAATATAAGTGCAAATATATTAGTTATGAGCTTGATTATGCTTAAAACAATCTAATGTGGCTGCCAGTGCAGTAAGTGAAATTCACTTGATAAGATTTCTTAAACTAAGTGCACATGTACTTGAATTAAGTCACTAGATAATCCCTGTACATTAGAAACCAACTAGATTTTGAATCTAAAAACAAGATTATCACACTAAGCTAGATGTAGTTTTTGCAGTGCAATAAATGTCTACGTACTACCCCACTTCATGATTGTGTTATTGAGTTTAAAGGTGTATATGTGTCAGACGTTCAGCACAAGTTGCTTACGTGACGTCGCGTAGCGTTAATAGACAGAAGAGGCTGAGACGGTAGACGCTAACTCTGCGCTCATACGGATGATAAAAGAGGGAGACAGGCTTGTCGCTTGTTGTGCTTTGCTCATTTTTAATTATTGGTCGGATTACCTGTTTCAGCAACATATTACACTACCTTCACTCCCGTTGGTAGTTTCTGTGTGTTTATCATTTGGTGTCCATGTGAAAGCTGTTGCTCTGCTAAAGCTAGCATAGCCTGCTCCTGTATGAAGCTACTGCAGCAGAGGAGGAAGGAGGTCTCTGCCGTGTTTAAACATTTGTTTTTCCTTTGAGCTCAGGCATATTGAACAAATTAATTGAAAGCACAGTAAAAGGAGAGACAGATCAACACCCTTTAAAAACACATCATTTCATGTTCAACCAACATTTTGCTAAATGTTTTGAAATTTAAGATAGCTGTTTGGCTAACCCGCGTGTGTTATCACTGCAGGGAAAAGAGATCAACCATGGCGGAGATTGTGGAGCAGGTCCAGGAGAGAGAGGCAGCGAATGTGAGTTAGAAAAAAACTGTAAAGAAAAATAAATAAAGACAATTTTATAAAAAACTTTTAAAAAACTGTTAGGGAAAAGAAAAAGAAAAATAAGAAAAATAAGAAACCTAAAGAAAGAGGAAAAAACTACAATAGAAAGAAAAAACTGTAAAAAAAAACAACAAATTTAAATGTTAAACGGTTTATTGTCACAGTGCAGATTCAGTGTCGTGGTGCGCTTTTCAAGTGACGTTCTCCTGTGCGTCCGCTTCAGGCCAGGGGAGAGCCCTACAGGCCCTCCAGCAGTCTCTCTGCACCCGTGACTCGCTTTGACGGGCGGCCCCGCGCCCGGGACCGCCCCAAGCCCAGGAGGAGGCCCCGACCCAAAGAGCCCGAGGAGACACGGCGGTCCCGCTCGGCGCCGGCCACCGGAGCTCCGACCACGCCACAGCCGCCCTCGCACACTGCCCACAACGAGGGCTTCCTCTACCGCAAGAAGGCGACCACGTCCGACCTTGACGCACAGCAGAGGAGCCCCAATAGGTGTGTGGACCTCTGGTAAACGACACTACGCAGTAGATACAGGGCCTGCATTAAAGACCTGTATTTACCCTGTGTCATAAGGACCTTCATAGGGCTGGCCCGAATAATACCATTTTTAAGGCTTGAATCCTCATTGGTATTCGAATACTCTTTTAAAAACCCTCAACGTGTTTGATAACCTGTTACAAAATTCAGGCTGGCAGTCAGGACTGTTTGCGGGCTTTCAACATGTGCACAGTGCACACAACTGTACAATTGCAGATACTATCAACTCTGGTCCAACCCTAGAACGTCATACCTAACAATATCATATATTTTCTGTTATTAGCTAGTAGGAATCGTCAGTCTTAATTATATATTCTAGGTTGGTCTATTTCCCTACTGAATTGTTTTTTATATTTCGTATTATTCTCACAAAACATAATTACATTTACCTCCGATACTAAAATGTTTGCCATTTCTTTTCCCATTGGTGTCTCACAGCAAGACTTGGGTGAATGTATACTGTGTGCTGAACGAGGGGAAGATGATGTTCTACAAGGATGCTAGGAACCATGCCACGACTTACAACGGAGAGCCTGCCCTCGACCTGAGTGTCTGCGAGTTTGATTCTTCTGTCGGTTACAAGAAGAAGAAAAATGTCTTTGTGCTGCAGTAAGAATGAGCTCATTTTCATGTTTTATCATACAGTAGACCTTCCAGTGAAATGTCAAATATGCATTTCCCTATTGTCAGGAAATATCTTGATATAAGAAACTCTGCTACTAAATCCACTCCTTCGTGACGTTCACTATTAGCAAATAACTGTGTCTATGTGTGACATTGCCGCCTTTAATTCTCCTCAACAGAATAAGCGATGGAATCAACTATGTATTCCACGCAAAAGACGAGGTAAGCCAAGTTGAAGTTAAATCTGAGTTAAGTGCATTGTGTGTTTATTATCATAATTATTGTTAAGTTAGACAACCCAACACGGATGCAACTTTGAGAGTTAGCCGCCTTTTGCATCGATTTATACACGTTATATCTGTGTAGGTCTCCTTGTAGGTCCACATCACTGTCACAGTATACGCTGCTCACCTAAGCAGAAACCTGCGCTCGGTTTCATATTACCCACAATCCCCCGGAACGGGGACTTTGACGCCGTGTGTCTCTCCCTCCCTCCCTCTGCCCCGGCTCTCCACAGGACGACCTGAAGGCCTGGACGTCCAACATCGGCGCCTGCATAGCGGAGCACGGGGAGATGGCCAAGTGGGACAAGCCAGGCATGTCCTCCACGGACCCCGACCGCTCCGAGCGCAAGGAGCGGTCGGAGGGCGACGCGGACGCCAGGTCCGAGAGGTCGGAGCTGGGCGAGGAGCGGTCCGAGAAGGAGCGGTCCGAGAAGGGGGACGGCTCGGAGAAGCTCGACACGTCGGAGATCGCCGACAAGGCGGAGGGGGGTGCGGGCGGCTCCAGCACGTCCGGCAGGAGCAAATGAGAACGCTTCGTTTTGACACATGGAGGGTGGAGGGGAAGGGGGAAGGTCCTCGGTCCCCGGACTGACTGTTGTGACGGATGGATCTTTCAGCCCCTCCCCCTCACCCGTGCTTGAATTGTGCCCCCTGCTGGTGGACGGGAGGTAGGCCGGGACGGACAGACGAGACATGTCACGTTCCATCAACGATCATTAACCTCTTGGAATCACAGCATCTCCCTGTATGTAACTTATGTCTTATCTAGACGACCCAAGAAACGGTGAATGAAATGTTTCACGGTATTAAAAAAAAAGAAAGAAAAAAAAAGAATTATAATAATTATAAGAGTTTTTTTGAAGCAATATACTTTTTTTATTTCTTCTCTTTGTTAGAGAAAGAAAAAGGGAAAAGGAAACAAGAAGTAGTCGAGAGTACACGCTCTACGATTTGTCACATCCTCTGGATCTACCATCAGGCAGTTCCACACTAAACACATCTGTATACTAAACATAATGACATGTAATCCCATCACATGGCAATGTGATGGTTCATATTAATGTTATGGAATGCTGGTATTACCTCCCGAGTTTAAAGTTGTTAATCGATGCAAATTTCTGAAAATGTTTCTTTGTTTTGTTTTCGTTTTTATTTTGTCCACTGTTCCGCGAACATGGTTTTCACTGAGAGAGAAGAAAAAAAAAAACATTAACCCCAAATGTTCAAAGTGGAAATGCTCAAAAGTAAACACTAAGCCTGTACGACTGTGTGTTCGTCTACATTACACATCGTACGAATCAGAACATTGCATGAAAGTGTTAGTGCACCAGTTACACGTATTGCCTTTACTTTATGTTCTTGAAATACGTTGATCAGTCTTGAAACTGCAATAATTTAATGTGAGTGGGGGAAAAATGTCATTTGCTTACACTTCTTAAAGTCCAGAGGTAAGTTTAAAAAAAAAGTTTAAAAAAGCATGAGAATAGGGGGGTGGTTTTTGGATATACGTACTGTAGAGAAAGTACATTATGAAGTTGTATGATCTCATTTGTAACATATTATTACAATATATTTTCAAAGGATTGTAGCCTAATGGTTTCACCATTGAATTTGTGGTGCCCACAAAATGTGCTTCACCCAGAAATCATACACACAAGCAAGATCTCCCAACACACTGTCCTCATCCTAATTTAAAGAACTAAGCTATTGGAATTTCTCAGTCAGAGGAGAGTTAAATGTAAAACTGTCATGGTTCAAGTCATAAATTGTATATACCTATCTTTGTATGTATAACAATACATGTTGTGCTCTAATAAAACAGTCATCTGAACTAAAATGGGTAAACATTTTAACATTTCTATTAATCTACGTGAAATAATCTGTTAAATAAAAAGAATCATCACTCAAATATAATATGTAAATGTTTATTCCATAAATGACAAATATGCAAATTAGGATCCACTATTAAATATTATAGTGTATAGTATGTCAATATCTAGCTGCATTGAACATTTTACCAGGGAAGTGTGTGCAGCAAGACTTAGGTATGGATGTTCTATATTCAATTCCTACTATTTATTCAAATAGGGTAATTACTTAATTAAAGAGCCCCTCCCCCGAGCGTAATGACCCCACACAGCCCAATCAAATTTGTTCACGAGAACAACATTGTATTTTCAATCAACTCACAGTGTAGTCAGTTGGAAGTCAACACCAAGATAGCAGAAAGTTCAGTAAATGTTTCCCTGGATAATGTAATGCAATACACATTTAGATGAAAATGCATATACACTTGACAATAAAAAAATTAAAAGCAATTTGGCTGTTGCATTTAATTAGTGCATTTTAAACAATAGCTGCTCAAAATTGTAAAATTGATATCTTCCATGTTATCAGTATTATTAATCATATTTGACCTGTAGCAGTAAAATCACAGACTGGAATAGATGTCTGCGTACAATATATACGTCCCTAATTACTGCAGACTTCACAGTAGACAAAACTACAGTTAATAATCTTAGTCATGAAGTTTATGCTCATTTTTCAACTGACATGTTCATTTTCAGTGATTAACATTAGTGCCATGTTGTGCAATGTTGCTGAAAGTGTGAGAAGTAGAGCAATTGATGTTGAATTTTACTTGAACCTCCTCTGACAGCCTGTTGTTGCAATACATTCTTATCTTTGAAATAGGAGGTGTAGTATTTTCATTCTGCAATGGTCCTGAAACACTGCTTATGGCAGTTTAGCCCACATCTCCGTGTGTGTTTTAAGTGTATCCATATTGCTATTTTAATAAAAACAAACAGGTGATTATTCACAGTATGTTTTAAATACTGTTATATGTTATAAGGCAGCGTAAATACTGACTGAAGGAAAAATATATTATGTGAACGTTTTATTTAATGGCTGGTCTTACAGTGTTTCTGTCTTTGTTACCTTATGTTACCACCTGCTGCTATGACATTAAATAAACTACCAAACTTGCTGCTGCAAACTTGATGTGGACTTAATGTGGACCCTTGAAATTCCAAGTATTGTTCTGGGTCGTATTTACACTATTAATTAAAATGACCTATTCCTCATATTGAATGCGGTTATGATTTAGAGCTGGTGGTTCTTAAAGTGGGGGATGGATTGGGACCTCCCAAAATGTTAAAAAAGAAAAAATCTTTCTTCCCTTTTTTAACCAATTAATGAATTAGGTTTTTAGCTTTAATACAATGTTTATATATTTGTATGATGTTTATATAATATTTTCAGTTATTGCTTTAGCCATATTGTACATTTGTGTAACAAAAATATTTATTTCATAGCTCGTAAACTATGAAATACTTATTTTTGTGGATCATGGTTCAGAAAATATTAAAACCGCTGTTTTAGAGAATACTGGACTCTGTACTCAACAATATATTCCAATGATTCACTTTTAGTCATCTCTCCAAAACAATGTGAACTTATGGGCAACAATCTTAGTTTGAGTAGCTATATTGTCATTATCACCAGCATTGTCATCAGGTAACAGTAGCATTGATTTACACATCGATTTAGAGGTTCACGTCCATGTTTTATGTCCTCAAGCCTGGGTGCTTCCTAACTTATTAAGGAAAAAATATGAAATATTTACAGTGTACATCAGGTGTACACATAACATGTAGATTATGTCATTGTTGTGTAAACTCACTCAAATGTGTGGTAGACATAGAAATGGTCTTTTTCTTTTTTTTAAAGAGAAACTGTCCTCCATGGTGTAAAGAGTAAAGAGAGTTTACAGTATGCCTCTGTTTTAAAAACAAAGCAACCTGCTGTTACATTATGGGCTGGATCACTGATGGATATCAACTGAAGGGCTGGCCTTTTGCAAACTGTGTTTAATTTAAGTTGAAGGGTTCAAACAAATGCTTCATATTAGTATGCTTGAGATGCTTCTGTACATATGGGACATGGAACATGCAGACATTTTTATGCTGTAATTATTATGGCTTTAATGCTGAAACTCAGTTCAATGCAATGTGAGTTGAAAAGTGAAAAGCTGCTGCTGCTGCTGCTGCTGCTGAAAATCGAGATTTCGTGGTTTAGCACTAAAATACATTAGTGTTGGTGCAGGGTTGACTATAAAAACATGTATAGGCCTACAGCATTGCACAAAGTCTGCACAACTCGATGTATGTTTAAAGAATGTATATTTGAAATCAGATTTGTTTATTACTATTACTGAGTAACATCTAGAAATATGTCTGTGGAAATATGGTATTGTATCATAAACTGTTCCTAAATTTTGTGAGTGTCTTTCTGGGGGGGGGGGGGGGGGGGGGGGGGGG
>JAODTR010077903.1:0-15058 GCA_025399935.1 Amblyopsis rosae | reverse complement strand
CACACACACACACACACACACACACACACACACACACACACACACACACACACACACACACACACACACACACCCCTCCCCTGCTTGTGTGGACATGAACTGATCAACCCCCGGCCACCTTCTTTTACACCCCCCCCCCCCCTTCCCTCCTCCCCCCTCATCATCCAATCCTTTACATACTTTTGCCTCATTGGCTAATTGACCCCCCACAGCGCAATGAGCGCTTTCCCCAGGGCGGTCCCAGGGGCATGGGTCCCAATAACCCCAGCTTTGGCAGGGTCCGCGAGGAGTTTGATGGGCCGACCAAGAAGCCCCGTTTTTAAAAAGAATAATAATTATTATGATACAAACAAATGAATAGCTGCACGGAGGGGGGGGGTCGCTATCCCCGGCTGTGATTTTTGTGTGTAGTTCCTGTAAAACGAGGCCGTTGTTGGTTGTATTTCAGTTTTTCACATTTTAGCCTGAACACTTCATTTTATGGCAATTTCAATATTTTCCTTTTATCTTTTTTTTATTTTGTATTTTGAGTAGTGGAGAAATAGCGGTCACGCATGTGACCTTAGTGCTACCTTGACATGTACTTTTTTATTTGCAGTTGTGTCATGCTGTGAGTCGTCGTCATTTGACAATTGTAACATTTCCTCACATTTCTATCTATGGCGTGTTTTGTGCCATAAGTTTGAAGTAAAAGCATGTATTACAATAAAGACATTAATGGGTTATACCGAAAAAGGCTTAAATTGGTTCTATTGAAGGCATGAACGTTGCTCGTCTATACCTTAACATTGATTCAACAAGTGTGACCAGAGGGTCTTTTTATTCTACACAACATGGATACATTTGCTTTACATACATGCATGTAAAAAAAAAAGGTCATATGGTCAACCTGAAAGTGGGCTGTTGTGGCCACATTTGAGTTATTCTGTAGTTATAAACTATTCTCATACAAGCTTGTGTTGTACCTCCTAATAATACTTTGTTGGGTTTAATACTGGTTTATTAAAAATCCTGTTCGTAAGGTATACAATAATTTAGTGGTGAGCTTGACTTTATTTAATTTTTTTCTGTTTTCAGGATTTTTCTGAGTTGCCATCTTACAGTCCCAATTTGGTCATGGCAGGGCGTTAAAAATGTGTTTATATTGGAAAATGTACTTGTACTACTCAGTGCATGGGAATTTTAGGAAAGGAGCCTTTAAATAATTTTTAGTATAGTCTTTAGTCCAGTTGTGATGGCAAACTGTTTTGAGTATATAAACTAGTTTATTTTCTTTGCCTAATTTGCGCCTTTTTAACAGTCCCTGGGGAATGCTGATCTATTTGGAAAAGGCAGAGCCTGCTCAGAACTGTATCTGTTCAGGTATAATGGGTGACCCCCATTTCACAACCATTTAAAATGCAGTGTTTTCAACCTAATCCTTTAGTGTGAAGGATCGTCATTGTAATATTGAACCGAAACCTGTAGAGCAGATATGGATGCAGAATATGCACTCAAAAAGTCTTGGTGACACTGGTGGCAATTACTTTTTTAAATCAATAAATTGTTATGGTTGTGCTATATTAAATAATATTGGTCTTAAGCCAAATGAAACAAATAAATGTTTGCAGTTGCACGGTTTACGTGCACGTAATAATCAATTATTTTCCATTGCTCCATATTATTTGACATGTGCATTGATCAAGTAATAGTGCTATGCATTCACACAAAGTTAGAAGCGCCTGAGAAAACTCCCGACGAGGGAATTAACTTGACATCATACCACCCTTTGTTGATGATGTCTCATCAAACTGTTCCAGAGAACATAGACTCTCTCTACTCCTCGCTCCTAAAGGTTTTCCATATAGTTAACGGGGCAAGAAGACTAGCAAAATAAGGGTATTGGGCAGGTTAACCTTGAAACAGGACCTTGCATATATTCTCTGCAGCTCTATTCTCATGGCCAGTGTCGGGAAAATCTGGAATTTACCCAAAAGGCCAGTCATATTTACAGCCGTGTCACTATAAACAAAAAAAATAATGGGCCAACTGTTTAATTGGTTGCATTTGCTTTGAGCATTGCCGGAATACCATATAGGCTAACCTTTTTAGTTGAGGGATCAAATATTCAAAAATGGGGATCCTGCAATAACCTGAATAATGCACGTCATAGATTAGGGATGGCACCGATACGATACTGAAATCGGAAATCTGATCCGATACTGACTTTGATCTATGGGGCTGATCCAATTAGATTAATTTACATGTGTAGGTCTACTGTCAAGCCAGCCATGCCTAACCTACCCAGGCCACACTATCAGCAGCAGTTTTCTAAAATGCATCTAAGTCCTAAAATAGAGATTGGCTGTCATTTACTTTGCAACTTAATTTAACACTGGAATTGGTACTCGGTACCGATACCCAAAGTGCCAGTATCTGTATCGGGCCTGAAAAAACTATCGTGCAATAGCTAGTCTATAGGGTAGACTTTAGATAAATAAAAATAGGCTAACTAAATAGGATTAGGTTCTTAACATTGGTGGTTTGAATCTTATTTTTATTTTTTTATTTTTTTATTTTTTTTGGTGCTGAAGCACAGCCAAGTTGGAAAAAGACATTTGGATTATTTTCAGAAATAATTTTTTCTGAGTCACCTGATTCCTGAACTTTTCCTTAGCATGAATAAATGCATTACACTGTAAGTTGATACATAAATGACAAATTGTTGAATAAAAAAATCACCAGAATGCAGGAAATTACTGTAAGTGATGCTTAAACTTTTCTGGGGAAAGGCTCCCAGACCCCGACTGAATGTGGACCTACAATCTTCAAATGGAACCTAGGCTACATGAATGCAAATGTAGACACGAAGATATTGTTTGTCACATTTGTGACTTAAAAGCATCTATATTTACATGTCATATTTCCCTAAAGGTCTGAAAGTATCAGCCCTGGTTTTCAATGTGGAACAGATTGCTTTATTAAAATAAAACGGGTAAATGGCCAGAAGACGGGGGCTATAACTACATGTGGAAGCACTACAGCATCATAGTTTATTATAGTTGATGGTGAATTTGTACATTTGTCAACACGTTGGGCCTAGATGGTTCCGAGCCTCTCTGGGCTTCAAAGTCCCGGCCCTTTTTCTTTTTTTTCCCCCCATTCCCAGTCTGACCCTGCTCATGGCATCTTGACTGGGGCTTGCCTTTAGTTTTGGAGACCCACGGGGGAGGGGGGTGGGTGGCGAACAACCACCCATTTGTCTTCAGATTGGTTAACTTTAAAACAGTCCAACCCCATCTTTAGGTTGGAGATCTACAGTAGCCAGATCTTGAAGGTAACCATAGACTAGCTGATAATGACATACACAAATGCACTAAGACAACTGAGGACATATATATTGCGGCTCATATTACCTTGTGGTTAGTTGGGCACACAGAATACCTTATGTGGCAGACTCTTTCACCTCGGTGTCTATTATGTAGAACATGCAGATGTAAACACTGATTATGAAGTTGAGGCTAACATTGCTGCAGTGGACTTGGAACACTACTGTTATGATGGATTCCCAATGCTTTCTTATAGTATGTCTTAGTAGTCAAAAATCCTCCATGCTGAGAGTCCTGATTTATGGACTACAGTCTACTACATTTTTCCACTTCAGTTTAGCAGCCCAGGTATGAGTTGTAAGAGAGATATTTAGATTTCCCCCACATAAAACATTGGCATTCCAATTTTCTAAATTCATTATTTGATGACACATTTCATTAAACTTCTCAAGAAAGAGCTGCTTTTCAAATAAACCCTTTTTTTAAACATGATTTAGATTACTGATAAATACATTAACCAAACCGTAAGTGACTGTGAATATTTGCATTAAACCTGTTAGTTTTGGATAAGCCTGCATTAATACTGCCCTATTATAGCTCTATAGAATTAGATTCAGTCAATGTATTGGCTATTCAAATTGGTTAAACTGGATGTAGTTAGAAAATGTAATAGAAAAAAATCTGTATTTTCAAAACAAAATAAATAAATCTAGCCTGGAAGCTTCAAATTATCTAGTGCTAAATAAAGTAGTGAGACTGTCATAATTTCTTGGAACAAGACGGCAGCAATAATTAATAAATTGAAACCTGTAATGTTATGTCTTGTGTGTTGGTGTTGTGTACATTCTTCCTTTAACAGGTTTGACCATCTTTAAAGCTGTGTGAAGGAATTTCCTACCTTGAAATCCCAATCTGAAAGTTACCCAGATGTTTAAATTGTTCATATAAGTGAACAGATCTTGGGTGATTGGCTTACCATCTTCCCTAGACATGTTGGCCATTTTTATACTGCCAGTGTTGGTGCAAAATATTATTTTGCAGCCTATAAAGGCACTTAAAAAGTGCACATATGAACAAGCATGCCCCCTATCACCTATGCTGTAGCGTTTAGTGCCGATAGAATGAACTAAATTCTTCTTAGTTAGATCACTTACAAATACAATGACTGGAGTAGCCTATCCTAATTTTCCATAGTGTTTTTGCAGACTCGAGGATAAATGCACCATACGTCTCAGTGTGAAGTAGAACAGCCGAGCTATTGGTACTCCTGCTTAACAGATTTAAGGAATCTTTGAGGTTTGTACCAAAAAGTCTAATGGAGAATACGCAGGTCTCACTCAGCTGCCTGCTCCGGTCTGCAACCTACAAAGACCTGCTGTCGAAGAGAATGGCGTGCAGGCGTGCATGCATGTGGGGGTGTGCATGTGCATCCTACGTGTCTGTGGGTATGTGAGGGGTGCAGTAGTTGCCGTTGGCCAGCTTGTCGCAGACAGGCTGCCCCATGCTCCGGTAAAGGCTCTCCTCTGCGTTTGGGTTACTTTGAGGATGAGTAGAGAGGACTGTCTGTAGAGCCGGGAACACTTGTTGGCACAGCAGCCAGAGGTATGCTTACACAAATCAGCTGAACGATTTAAGGTAAGTGTCCCATCCATGTTTAAGTTTGTACAGACCCACATTCCTTCTCTCCCTTTCCTGACCCCTCCCAACTTGACAATAGCTGGTATATTTTCTGTCACTCCATGATGAAGGTATGCTGAATAGGGCTTCTGGCATCACACTTAAGAAAAATGGATTCACAGTGCAGCTCTTCCACTCTACCTTGTGTGGACTTGTGGCAAACTTTTTTTATTTTGTTTAGCTTGTGCAAATACTGTAGGAGTGTGTGTGGGACTATCGTACTTGGATGTTCACGGTCAACGCCACATAACGAGTTTGTACAGTTTGTGTGTATAGTGGATGGCTGAGTCACTGGTTCAATGGGTTGGGCGTGAAGTGTAATTACTTTGGCAATAGTTTGTCATGTTGTCTATAACATACTTCGTGCGTTTCTTGTGCATTAGTTAATGGGTTGGTCTGGGCAGCAATGGATTTATTTATTTTTTCTGATATGACACTATAGATTGAACAGGAGCTGTCGGTGGAGTTTGGCTTCATTTGGGTCCTCTTGCCCAGTAACCTGAAATTCCTGATGGATTGTTGGATAAAAGTCCATCTTGGTAGTCATCCATTGGAACTGTTTTGAAAAGGGCAGGAACTTTCAAAAAATAATCTGCAGTTAAACAATGACAGATGGGTCATTCAATTAAGTTTTCAAGTTTCTTTCGCTGTCTCACTTAAATCACACCCGTAGCTAGGGCTGGACAATAATTCAATATCAATATATCACGATAAAAACTTATTTCGAAAAGCTGTACATTTAACAGAATTTGTCATTGAATGACAGGCGCAGCAGTCGGTTGTATTCAAGGCGAATAGAAACTGTGTGTGATGAATTCCACTACATTAAGTGCTAAGCATTTGTTTACACGTACCAAACTATTAACTCTCTCACTTAACAGCAAATGTAACACAAGCTAAATATTGCCTATTATGTCATCTTCCTCAACAGTCACGTTTTGGGTGGAATTTAGCTACCTCTAATTCATGGGATCAGAGCCAGTCACACGCACGCCAGAACGCTATTGACACCTACTGGCAGACAGTCTTGATAAATTATCAATACTAGCAGAAAGAAAATAACAGTTCTTCAGAGTTTTAATTTATTTTGACTGATTTCTTATTTATGAAGGCTGAACATTTTATTTAAAATGTATTTGCATATTTTTTCATTTCTAAAATAGTTTTATGAGATTTTATAAGTCTTAGCAAAAAATTTTCTCAGAAGTTTATATACTCTGTTGTGGGCATTCTTGGCGATATTTCTGATTATATTGTTCACATTGATAACGGAATTATATCGTATCGACCTAAATTAAGAAATGTATCGTGATATAAATGTTGCCCATATCGTCCAGCCCTACCGTATAATTACCATGCTGATTGCGCAGTTCAGTTGTTAGACTCTGTCGCAAGGATTTCAAGCTCTCAAACTGATTTTCACGGTGAAGTCAAACTGAAGCTCGTGAGATCAGGATGGTCTCACGAGGCTACTAGCCCAGTGCTTCGTTGCAACTAAATATTTGATGACTGACTTCAAAATCATACAGTTTATGAAATACTTAATCCTGCTCTGAGAAGACTGCATGTAGAGTTACTGTCTCACCTGATCCTAAAGCTGTCTGTCCCACTCGGGACGCTCTCTACCCCCGTGTTAGCATTATAAAATGTCTAGCCGTGCTGGCAGAACGCCAATGGGAAAAAAAAAGACTTGAGCTTTCTGAACAAAAACAGACTGTTATTAAGTGTATTCATGCCATGTGTCTTTGGAAAGAATCTTCTTGTGAATCGGTTGATGCAAACCGTTTCAACATCACAACAGCTGCTACAATGTACGCTTCTATCAGAACACCAACATACTTGACCATTTATGAAACTTGCATTTGACGCCTCATCCATAATCAAATGATCGCTATCATGCCGACAAAATGTGTCTTGTTACATTGATGATACAGTCAAATAATTAGTTTACAGACTGCTGTTTCATTATTTCAGACATGTCTACCTAATGCATTATTCACATGTAAATAATTCCCTTGATAGTACTACAAAATTGTGGCGACACTGCTTGTAGCAGCCTTGGCTGAATGATTGAGCTCTCACACTGATGGTTTATAATGGTTTAATTCCATTCATATAAACACCGTAAAAGCTAAGGAAAAACGAATGACTGTAGTAAGTAAATTAGTATCAAAAGCACAAATTGATAGTCACATAAAGTAGGCTTAATCCCAAAGAATTATGAAATTAAACTTAATCATATTATCTATGTATTTATTTAGGCCTACCGTACCGGTAACCTGTCTAACAGTATTAACTACCATAGGCTATTTGCAGTGTAAGGGCATAAAAAGCCCAATATAATTAAATGAAAGATAAACAACTAGGTAAAAATGTAATATAGCAAGTGTACAGAACGACACAAATAAAGATTCCTTGTGCCCGTATCGACCAGGTGCTAATAAACAGCCTATATTTCAGATGTGTCTGCTGCTTCTAACTGTATCCAACTGTCAGTTATGTTGCTCTGGGCTACTCAACCTGCATTCAAAAGAACACACACCCATCAATACAGCATCACAATCACGCCATACACACCAACATAAACCACAACGCCCATCGGCTCCATGGCCACTTAGACTGCTGCTTTGACATCTACATTGACCCCCGAAGGCTTTGCACAACCGAGGGTTGCCGACCATGTTCTGCCATTAAAAGGCAGAGCCCATCCCTCTTCCACGTGAACCAGATTAAATCTGAATGAACCCGAGAGTTTGAAGACATACGAATCGTGTAGCCAATTGGGAACACGATCGTGGTAATATGTCCATTATATTTATTGAGTCAATAAATGTAATTTGGGAAAAGAAGAATAAACCTTCGTGTTGCCTATAAGATGAGGCTAGATCCATGCATATACTCCAAATGGTTCAAGAACGGCTTTCAATTTACTTTGGGTATGTTTTGGAAAGGTTTTTAGGCACGTTTGAGTGACATCAGGGTAATGTAAAATGAAAAGGGTTAGTGACTTGGCAAGCCAATCCGACATTACTGATCTATTATTTTTAATGGCATGTTTGAGCAAAGGCTCTAGTCAAGTGTTTTTCAACAAATGTATACAATATTTTATAAATTAGGTGCATGTGCAGGTCTGCTCCTCTTGCCAATTTCTCAGTCAATCCGCTTACATGTTTCCACACAGTCTTACACTAATACAGTAGCCGATAAACTACGCAAGTGATTTAGCCTATTTATTGCATCAAGGCAAGAATGGTGCAATTCAACTAAACTGCTGAAACACTGAGGCAACAACACTTCTGTTTTATAATATTCCCGTGCCATATCGACAAGAAAATGGCCACCGTCAGCCAAACAATATCCACACCGTATGGAACAGCATAGGCTATGGTGTGCAGGCAACTGTAATGCGTTGGAGGCAGCCAGTGATGATCTATAACCTGGATGCTACCTCCACACAAGGAAAGCAATCAAAATATCTGGGTTGTGCTTGGGACACAGCACTGGCGAGAACGGATTTGAATTGTCCGAGGTCATTATGCCCCATTTGCATGTATAGCGGTTTACTCACCAATCAATTAGAAGCTTTGAGTCAGCATCAAGCATAATCCATTTACGGTTTCTACTCTACTGAGTCTCCAGTGCAGTGGAATGCCAGGGAATATAGCGACCGGACTGTAAGTACGTCATATGAACAAACTAGGCTATAGTTTCATTAACAATGGTGTATTTAACTGCTAAACACCTATAATTAATGTTTTATAGCCTATGCCCTGAGAATATTATGATACATGTATTCAGTCAGACTTGTGCAATAAAAACTCTTTCTATAACCTGGTTAAAAAATATGCAACAATTTTATAAGCAAAAGGGTTGCAAGCATAGCTCCATTCTTATAATGTCCATGAGTATCTCTAAGCATGCTTCTCTTGAGGGCTGCAACCTCTGAGAGCTAGTGACTCACTTTGCCTCCAAAGTGGAATTACAAGGGTAATGACCAGACAAAGCCGAAAAGATCTACAACGCAGTACATACAGGTCTTTGACATCCTCAAAACTGATTTCTTATACCTTTTTGATATTTTTTTGTTTTAAACTAAACATATGCATTGCACCTTAAGTCTTCATTTCTGAAGTATCTAACTGCATGTAATTGAAGGTGTTTACTCCTACATAATTCACTGAGAAATGTATTTATACCCTCGCTGGGTTTTCATTCTCAGGTCTTTGGCTTTGCTAAGGCCTGTAAGTTTTGGGGTTTATGTATACCATATCTAACCTATAGCTTTAAATGCAGCTGTTGGGTCTTAATTGAAGATGTTTGCTCTTTTGATAAAAACAAACTGCACATTTGTTTCTAAATCTAAAATAAAATACATTAGGCACTTCTCTAAAATGGCTGGCAGCATGCACATGATATTTCAGATACATTTTCTCTCAAACATCAGTACCTAAAGACCTACTCCAGTAACAATGTGCTGGCAACAGAACAATCAGTTGGTAGCCTAGCTCTTAAATAACAGTCGGCACTGACCTCAGGAGATTGTTTGGCTGATCAATATACCTCAATCTGAAGCATTTAAAGTGACTATGGCTTTCTGCCACTAGCTGTTTACACTGAACATTAGCGTCTCAGACTAACGACCAACAAACCGCAAGTGTGGCGTCATTATCTGCTCAGAACACAATTACTCCACTATGTCCTTACAAAGAAGATGAATATTTAATGCCAAATTAATGTTTAGAATATCGTGCATATACTGTAGTACTAAAAACAAAAATAGTAATTTTTAAGGAGTTCATTGTGTAGAGTTTTTTTTTACTTGTGTGTAGGCAAGAGCTCGATGTGTGCGGTTGTTTTTAAAAACGATTCTGTAAATTCTATAGTTCCACAATCAGTGGCTCTCTACATCTTTATGTATGCTGTACTCTCTCTCTCTCTCTCGTATGCTGGATTCTCTCGTACCTTGTCCTCCCAGTGACCAGCCAGCCATTTTGTAAAGAGTACTCAGGACTGTGGCAATACCTTTCTGGTGCCTTGTACTGTCATAAGACTTGGACTTCTCTGTTGTACCTCAGCTTCTGTGTAATACAACTACATGTCGAGCATTGTAAGGGTTTCAGCTCTTTATGGGGCTGTCAGCATGTTTGTCTGCACTGTGATCCATTTCCATTGTCTCAGGTCACTTCTACTGATTGGGGCCCAATCAAATCCATCTATTTTCTGCTTTCGAGTGTGATGCCAGAACTACCCTCTTGGCCTCGACTGGGGGAGGGTGGGGCTTAAGCTCTGCTCCACTGTTGAAGCAAGGTTACTGTCCTGTAAAGGTGGCAATGCCCTCTTAGTATGTTGCTGCAGGTATCACTAGCGGTGCCAAGTCACGTTCCAAGACGGGCTTGTCGCGCCTTGTAACAGAATCTGCATCCCCCGAAGTTGGCAAGAGATTTGAACGTTGCAGTTGGTCACCCACTTGTCCGACGTCCTGCCGTTTCAGAAACGCCTACACCTGGGCAGCTTCTTTTAGAACATGAAACCTGTATTTGAGCTTTGTTGTTAACACTACCCGTATGACAAAATAAAGGTTTCGTGCACACACAGAAGTTAGGCTAAATATCAACACGGTCACGCACACAATAAACGCATCTAACAAGGCTGTAACATCAGTATCGTAACCAGAAAAGCTCAAGAAATGTGAAATGCTTACATTTGCACTATTGGTTTACTCTGCACACGTTACACTACATCTGCATACACCCCTTCTGTCAGTGTGCCCATTAGTAGTAGTCCTTGACCTGTTCATTACTGAGGTCTCATTGAGTTTCTGTCGCCACAGGATCCTCAGGTGATTGGCGAAGGCTGATAATCAACATCTGGTCTAAATAAGGTAGCTATCAGGTGCTATATAGACCTCCTATATCTAATAGAATGTTACATATTAAGTGCTCGGTGATTAATGGAATATTTGGACTAAGAAGGTTCTGGTTTTGTTTTTTGTTTCCGCTTGCAGGTGTGCTGAAGTCTGATATAATGTCGAAGGGGTCCCCGGCTGAAATCTGGTGAATCTACCTGTTATGAAGCATAGGTTAGTAGTTCTGATATTGAGGTGTCTTTCTCTCTGAATGGTCACATTTCTGCCAAAGTGCGCCTATAAACAATTGCAGAATGAAGAGCCTCCATTCTGTATCGCCTATTGTATAACATTAATACTAACTACGTAAATGTACACTTTGTCGGCATAATGTCTTTAAAAATGCATGTTTCCATACTTTAACTATACACATAGTAAGACCATGTTCTCTCCACATTCAGGTCTGAAGGTACCAGGAGCTGTTCAACAGGATGCAGTAGTGGATTTTGTAAAAACTGTATATAAAAAATATGTATATATTGTTTTGACACTTTTTTAAATTTATTTATTTTTAACAAAAATATATTTAAAAGAATAAACAAATCATACTTGAGCTGATGTGTAATTGTGTGGATTTAGGCTAGCTCAAATTGTGGATTATTGCAAATGGGATGTGATTACAAGCAGAATGCAGAAATTGGCTACAAATGTAAAATTATTTAAAAAATGTATAAATGTGGTGAACATAAGTAGGCTGTATTTTGTAGATTATGTCAGGATGAGCAGCAGAATGCAAAGCCACTATATAGAGCCTATAAGAGCTTTGGTATAAGCGCTCTAATGAATATTTAAACTGGTCACGATACAGGCTACTTGAGCTTCAGTCGAATACGCGGTTACTGTTGAGGGTAAACAAGGTTTCCTCTGCTGCATCATAACACCTGCATCGTGAGGACGAGAAGCTCTGTTGTCGGCCTTGGAGGAGGTCCAGCTCAGCGGCGATCGAAAACTGAGAAGCCAGAAGACATTGGCCGACAGCGGCTGTCAGTTTTGTCTGACCTGACTCAGTTGGGTTACAGACATGACGGATTAATGATTAATTGACTAGCTTCACTTTCCACACTGTAAACAAAAGGATTAACCTATTATTAAATAAAATGTGCATGACCAACCGTGTGGTATAGGCCAATTTGATATGTTGAAGATGCAACCTTTCATCAAACGGTCCATCTTCTCCCGCTTATCTGGAGTCGGGTCACAAGGGCAGCAGCTCTAGCAGGGGACCCCAAACCTCCCTTTCCCGAGCCACATTATCCAGCTCTGACTGGGGGATCCCGAGGCGCTCCCAGGCCAGTGTGGAGATATATTCTCTCTATCTAGTCCTGGGTCTTCCCCGAGGCCTCCTCCCAGCTGGACGTGCCTGGAACACTTCCCAATGGAGGCGCTCAAGGGGCATCTTTACCAGATGCCAGTACCACCTCAACTGGCTCCTTTCGATATGAGTTAGCTGAGCTTCTCACCCTAAGGGAAGCCAGCGACCCTCCTGAGAGAACCCGTTTCGGCTGCTTGTGATCTATAGTTCCTCCGGTCAGGACCCTTCATGACAATAGGTGAGGGTAGGAACGAAAATGTGCAAAGCTTATTTGGTATGATTGTCTATAGTCTTACATTTCAATTTGATTACTGTTAAGTAGGCGACATGCTAATCTAATATAGTCCTCTACAGCCATATCTTTTTAGGCCATTTTGAAAGCATCGTATCTTTGACGTGCTGAAAGGCAAGTAGGCCTAGCCCAATGCTTACAGCTCATTTATAGGCCTACACAAGTAGCAATATAGCCCTACATTATTATACTATATAGGTTATAACTAATTACCCTGTAGGCCAGGCCTGGGCAAAGTGAGGCCCGGGGGCCGGATGCAGCCCTTTGAGACATTCTACCCGGCCCACCTGGTACATCAAACATTTGAAAAATAATACAACATAAAATTACTTGACGAGCTCTGCAGAATGTTACTTTATTTATTCTGCCAAATGCCGTAAATGTATTTACTGCTACATAAAGAAATAGCATAGAGTTAACTGTTACATTTGATTATGAAAATTGTGCATAGGAATACCCTAAATATGCATAAATATGAAAGTAGCATAGAGTTAACTTACATTTGATTATGAAAATGGTGCATAGGAATACCCTAAAATTGCTTAAATATGAAAGTTAACAGCGGTTTTGTTTTCTATGTTAAAATGTTTTAGCATGTTGGTTAACAAAGTTGTGGCCCGCCAAGTTCTCTGACATTTTCAATGTGGCCCAGAAGTAAAAATAATTGCCCACCCCTGCTGTAGGCTATAGTCTAGCTACAGCGTATGGAGCGCATGGAGAATAAGAAAGCTTTCTAGGTAATAAATAACATAATAAGACAAACATAAAGTGTATTTTGTGTATTTTGTTGCCAAAAACCATTAAACGTCCAGAAGACCATAAATGCTCAACTGAGCCATCCCAGCAGTCACTCACCAGGTAAACCATATTAAACACTGTTGAGACGCAACTAATGGCCTATATCGTTACGCCCCTGTTCGCATACCACCTGGTCCCCCCCGTCTGTAAGATGACCCTCGGAAGAGGGAAAGGGAGAGAGATGAGGGAGAGAGATGGGGGCGAAGAAGCGGCGGTGCCATGATCCACGATTCACCTAACCGCCGCGATGCATCATTAATGGACACACATATGCATCATTGATGGCATCCGCAGGCCACTGCAACAGTAGTCTATACCTACCAGTACCACACAGCATCGGCCAACGTTTTTTTTTTCTTCTCATTTTGTGTTTGGAACCCTTTACAGTAGGAAGGAACATCGGTTCTATGAGCGGCGGCGGTGGACCCGCACCTCTCCTGGGCTCCGGCTTGGACAAGGGCGGGGCGTGCCATGAGAGAATCATGCCCAGGAGCGGGGTCTTGGTCCACACCTTGCTGCTGTCCAGCTCGGTACTCCCACTGGCGGGAGGTGGCGGGAGCAAGGTGATCAGGAGCCCGGTCCGACTGCCTTCCCTGCCCGTATCAGCTACTGGCCCTCGCAGCCTGCAGACCGCGGTGGCGCCTCTTATGTAAGTTGCGCTATTACTGCGGATTACACAGTAGTTACATACAAGAGAAAGTATTGCCTGGTAAACACCGCATCACACATACGGTCTACCCATATAGGGTATACCCTGCATGGTCGCACATTGCACTGTTTACACACTAAAAAGCGCTGGGGTTTTTTTTCAACCCAATCGCTGTGTTTCGGGAAGTTGGGTTATTATTCTGGGTTATTTTAGTGATTGCTGCGCTGCAGCTGGGTACAGTTGTTTTCAACCCAGCAACTTTTGCTAGTGGACTTGAGGGTGGAGGACTACACACAAAGCAATAGCCTATAATATTTAAAATGTAGTTTGATTTAGTTTGGTTTGCTGCCAAACTAAATCAAACTACAGTATTTCATTATAACGTGGGTAATATTATAATGAGGTCGGCAGGTTTTGTGGCCAAACCGTCTATGAAAAGCAGATATCAAGTAACAATGATTTTCTTCCTAAACAAAAAATATTGTTCATATAAATCCAGCTTTTATTTTGGAAGATGCCGAGTTCTCCAAACAACTCAACTTTTGTCTGCATATTTCCGCAAAACCCGGCCATTGTAGTTTTTCCGTCAGCAACTTTAAAAAGGCAATGGAGACTGCAAAGCTTTGCACTCATTGCCTTGTTTAGTCTTCAGGATACGCTGCAATGGCCTCTTCCATCGCAATGAATGATAAATGACGAATTACGCAGGCCAAAACTAAATCTGGCCTTGGCAAGATAGACAACACTTGTTTGCGTGAGAGAGAACATCCTTACTGAATCCGGTGTTTTAATCCACTGGAATGTCAACAAGAAAATTAGCAGAGTTTATTTCAAAAAGCTACGTTTAATTTCACTATGATTTTATTAGCTGCTAATATACATACAGAATGTGTCTAAAATGTAATGCAAATTAGCAGACAGGTGACATCCCGCATATCATAAATTTATAGGCTACTAAAAGCAAAGACACACACACACACTACAACACACACAATTATTAACACTACAGGTGACATTTTAACTTCTATACAAAGGGTATTATTTATACCTAAGGTGTAATCATTGATATTGGAACTCAACATCAAAATAAACCGTCCGGGGGGCGGGGGGGGGGGGG